>JAQQPU010006040.1:2265-35624 GCA_029168905.1 Artemia sp. Kazakhstan ARC1039 | reverse complement strand
TAACCGATGATCCCCCCCCCCCCCACTACCAGAAAAAATTCCCCCTGAAAACGTCTATATACTTCCCAATAACCAATACTATATGTAAATATTGGGCAAAGTTCATAACTTGCAGCCCTTCCCCCAGGGACTGTGGGGGACTAAGCCATCCTGCAAGACATAGTTTTTATAATTTTCGACCATGCTGAACAAAATGACTATCTCAAAATTTTGATTGGGTAACTTCGGGAAAAAATGAGCGTGGGAGGGGGCCTAGTTGCCCTCCATTTTGTCACCTAAAAAGTGCACTAGAACTTTTAATTTCCGTTCGAATGCGCCCTCCCACGATATTATAGGACCACTTGGTCGGTACGATCACCTCTGGAAAAAAAAAACAAAAAAAAAACAACAAATAAAGATGCATCCGTGATCTTTCTTCTGGCAAAAAATACAAAATTCCACATTTTTGCAGATAGGAGCTTGAAACCTTCTCTGATACATTGAATCCGATGGTGTGATTTTCATTAAGTATCTATGACTTTTAGGGGGTTTTTCCCCTTTTTTATAAAAAAAGGCAAATTTTCTCAGGCACGTAACTTTTGATAAGTAAGACTAAACTTGATGAAACTTATATATTTGAAATCAGCATAATAATCGGATTCTTTTGATGTATCTATTGGTATCAAAATTAAGTTTTTTTAGAGTTTTGGTTACTATTGAGATGGGTCGCTCTTTACTTACAGTTCGTTACCACGAACTGTTTGATCTGTTTTGAGACAATTTTTGTTACATCAACTATTTTTGTGAAGTATGTGCTGTTATAAAGTATGTTTCAATGTTATTTTTTAATTATTGTCTTTAATTAATATAAAAACTTTCTGAGAAAAAAGTTTTCTAAAGAAAAGTTAAAGTCATGTTAAACTTAAGATCAGAAGAAATAGAAACCTACAATAACTCACACTCAAAACAATCAGAAATTACTATTAAAGAATAAATGAAACCCAAAACGAACAGAAATGAAATAAACAAACATAGCAAAAAAACAGACAACAGGTACTAATATAAATGAATAAATAAATCTCAAAACGGCCAAAGCTTAAGTTGAAAATGCAAATCAAGCTTAAAACGAATCAAAATATTTTGGTTCACTCCTTACTTACAGTTCGTTACCTCGAACTGTTTGATCTGTTTTGAGACAATTTTTGTTACATCAACTATTTTTGTGAAGTATGTGCTGTTATAAAGTATGTTTCAAAGTTGTTTTTTAATTGTTGGCTTTAATTAATATAAAAACTTTCTGAGAGAAAAGTTTTCTAAAGAAAAGTAAAAGTCATGTTAAACTTAAGATCAGAAGAAATAGAAACCTACAATATCTCAAACTCAAAACAATCAGAAATTACTATTAAAGAATAAATGAAACCCAAAACGAACAGAAATTAAATAAACAATCATAGCAAAAAACCATACAACAGGTACTAATATAAATGAGTAAGTAAATCTTAAAACGAGTAAAGCTTAAGTTGAATATGGAAATCAAGCTTAAAACTAACCAAAATATTTTGCTATTGAGGCATAAATGAAACCCAAAACGAACAAAAATTAAATAAAATGCATAGCAAACAAACAAACAATAGTTACTAATATAAATGAGTAAATAAATCTTAAACAAGTAAAACTTATATTAAATATACGAATCCAGCATGAAACAGACAATAATATCTACAAAGAAGAGTTTGGGTTTTACCTCCTTCTTTCACTATAAGTCTAAAACCTACTCTGTCATTGGCGCTTTACTGAAAGCTATATGTGTATTGAACAGTCTTGAAAAGAACAAATAAAATCAAACTGAATGTCTGACATGTATTGCTGTTAATTGTTGAGAGATCATCCGTTCAAAATTTTATTTCACTGTAATTTTATTTTTACTTTCAATGTTGCAATTGGAAAAGAAAATACTTGTAATATAATTCGTTTTCAGTGAAGCACCAATGATGTAGTAGGCTTTAAACTTTTACAGTTGGGAAGGGGACAGTATCCAAAACTCTTATTTGTAGTGAAGCTATATTTGTCTTGAATAGTCTTCAAAAGAACTAATAAAATTAAACTAAATATTTGATATACAAAGATATTAATTGCTGAAAAGTCATCAGTTCAAAATTCAATTTTACTGTAATTTCTATGTTTATTTTCAATATTGTATTAACCACAAAAGAAAATATTTGTAATATGTTTGTTTTCAGTAAAGTGCCAATGACACAGTAGGTTTTAGAATTTTACAGTGAAAGAAGGAGGCAAAACCCAAACTGTTCTTTGTAGCTATTTTTGTTCGTTTCAAACTGGATTTTCATATTCAATTTAAGTTTCACTCGTTTTAAGATTTATTTACTCACTTATATTAGTAACTATTTTTTGTTTGTTTGCTATGATTGTTAATTTAATTTCTGTTCGTTTTTGGGTTTCATTTATGCCTCAATAGTAAAATATTTTGGTTCGTTTTAAGCTTGATTTGCATGTTCCACTTCAGCTTTACTCGTTTTAAGATTTACTTACTCATTTATATTAGTACCTGTTGTATTTTGTTGTATTTTTGGTGTTGTAATTTCTGTTCGTTTTGGGTTTCATTTATTCTTTAATAGTAATTTCTGTTATTTTAGGTTTCTATTTCTTCTGATCTTATGTTTAATATGGCCTTTACTTTTCTTTAGAAAACTTCTTTTTCGGAAAGTTTTTTTTTTAATTAATATCTGTTCTTTTTTTATTGCCAAAGTTTCAAGTTTTTCAAAATTCTCTATTTCAAAATATTTTTTATTCAAAAATAAATTAACATTTTTGGTAAGAACTAACAAGTTAAACTGAATATTTGATATATAATGATATTAATTGCTGAAAGCTCAAATCCAATAAAATTTTGAGATAGTTATTTCGTTCAAAATAGTTCAAAGGCCAGATAACGCCTGCCCTGGACCCTGGGGGTTGTGTTGACACCTGAGTTTTTGTTATCTGACCTTTGAACTATTTTTAACAAAATTGATATCTCAAAATCTTCACTGGATGCATTTGAGAAAGAAGGGGCGTGTTGAGGGGACTAGTTGCCCTCCAATTTCTTTTGACTCTCAAAAACTGAACTATAACTTTCAATTTCCAATCAAATGAACCCTCTCTAAAGTTTATACAAGAATCCCTTCCACACGAACCATATATACCCACAGGACATAACTTACAACGCCTGCCCCGAGCCCTGGATGGTTGTGTTGACGCCAGAGTTTCTGTAATATGATCTTTGAACTATCTTTAAAAAATGGCTACCTCAAAGTTCTTACTCGATGAGTTTGAGGAAAAAAGGACATGGAAGGGGGAGGGTGGCTAGATGCCCTCCAATCTCTTTTGCAGTTGTTTTATATATCTTGAAGCCATATCCAGGACCATCATGAGGGGGAGCGGGTCAGGGTGCATTGTTAGAAAAGTGACCATGATGTTTGCAAAGAGCATAAAATAAGAAATCTAGCATTACCACTTTTGTTAGCATATTTTTTTCTAGAAATGGTCTACCACTAAATATTTACCATAATTTAGGCTTTAAACGCATTCTTAAGAATTGTTATTCACATATCTTAACCAATATTCAATTTTTAGTTTTCTTGATATATCTCTAAAATAGAAGTGCATTGCTTCACATGTCAATGATGGATAAACATCCAGGTTATTCTCAATTTTCACAATAATTTTAAAATACCATGACTTCTTTCTTCCCGCCAATCAATTAGCAGTTGTTGTAAAATAACAGAGAAGAAAAGAGTGAAACCCTTGAAAAATATAGTATGAGCAGCCTATACAGCATAGACAGTATATTTATCCAACACAGAGGGGGGGGGGGTATACAACAGGGGGTAAGGTATTTATCCAACAGGGGTATGTATTGATGATTGTTTTAAGGGAGTTCTCACAATTTCTGGTAACCATTTCAAACAGTTCGTGGTAATGAACTGTAAGTAAGGAGTGACCCGGCTCAATGGTAACCGAAACTCTAAAAAACGAGATTTTGATACCAATAGACACATCAAAAGAATCAGATTTTAATTCTGATTTCAAATATATAAGTTTCATTAAGTTTAATTATACCCATCAAAAGTTACGTGCCTGAGAAAATTTGGCTGATTTTCGAAAAAAGGGGGAAAGACCCCCTAAACGTTATAGAACCTTACTGAAAATCACACCATCATATTCAGCGTATCAGAGAACCCTACTGTAGAGGTTTCAAGCTCCTATCTACAAAAATGTGGAATTTTCCATTTTTTGCCAGAAGAAAGATCACGGATGCGTGTTTATTTGTTTGTTTGTTTTTTTTGTTTTTTTTTTTCCAGGGGTGATCGTATCGACCCAGTGGTCCTAGAATATCGTGGGAGGGCTCATTGGAACGGAAATTAAAAGTTCTAGTGTCCTTTTTAAGTGACCAAAAAAAATGGAGGGCAACTAGGCCCCCTCCCATGCTCATTTTTTTCCCAAAGTCACCCGATCAAAATTTTGAGATAGCCATTTTGTTCAGCATGGTCGAAAATATGATAAAAATGTCTTTTAGGATGACTTGATCCCCCAAAGTCCCCAGGGGGAGGGCTGAAATTTATGAACTTTACTCAATGTTAACATATAGTATTGGTTATTGGGAAGTATACAGACTTTTTCAGAGGAGATTTTTTCTGGTAGGTGGGGGAAGGAGAGGGTCGGGGGCTATATGGAAGGATCTTTCCATGAAGGAAGTTTTCATGGGGGAGGGGACATTGCTATGAAGGGGGCGCCGGATTTGCCAGCATTATTAAAGAAAAAGATCAGGAATTAAATAAAAAAAAAACAAGTTTTTCAACTGATCAACTGATTGCGATTAAGAGGTCATTTTTAAAGAACTGGAAAAAAAATTCGAACTATAGTTTAAAGAGCAGGGTATTGACTAGGGGGCGAACCCCCTAATATATGTGTTAAAAATTTATGAATATAGAAGTTCGTTACGTAAGTTAATTCTAAGTTACGTATATTTATTACTAATAAAAACGTTCGTAAATAAAATTAAACAAGTTTCGAGAAAGCCATTTAACCAAATATAATATGCAAATTTTGTTTTAATTATTCATGTACGGTGAGCCAAAATCAAAACCTGCATTAATTCAAAAACGTTCAAAAATTAAATAAAAAAAAACAAGTTTTTTTTAACTGAAAGTAAGGAACGACGTTAAAACTTAAAACGAACAGAAATTATTCCGTATATGAAGGGGGCTGTCCCCTCCTCAACGCCTCACTCTTTACGCTAAAGTTTGACTTTCTCACAACTCTATTTTTTTAAACAATAAAAAAACTTTAGCGTAAAGAGCGAGGCGTTGAGGAGGGGACAGCCCCCTTCATATACGGAATAATTTCTGTTCGTTTTAAGTTTTAACGTCGTTCCTTACTTTCAGTTAAAAAAAACTTGTTTTTTTTTATTTAATTCTAATAAGAAACAAGGTGTCACTGTTGATCCTTTTAAGGGTTCAAAATAAATTTGCAGAGGAAGCAGTTTGTATATTTGGGAATTTTGTAAAGGCACAAAAGTAGTGTGTTCATCTTTAATCCCGGTAAATAACAGAAAAAAAATCAAAAAATACCTAATTAATTTCCAAGATAGCAAAATGCCTATTCTCTAGAATTCTACCAAAATCATAGCTCAACGGGCAAAAAAGCTATAGAAAAGTTGGCATTGCTCTACTGCATGACCACTTTACTCAGTCTTAAACTTTCAGAGTAAGTCGACTTAATGAGTCATGGATTTTTGAACAAAAACGTGGTTGTATAAATTTCTTGGGCAAAAAATTTCAAAATTTCTTTTACACTGATCTACTTTTCATGCATGCTATTATGAACATTTCATGCTATCCAGATACCTCAATTGAGATTTTAAAACAAGGGAACCTCAATTTTGATTTTTTTTTTTTTTTTTTAAGACAACAAAACAGACATATTTTTGATGAATAATACATTTATTTGAACAAAAAAAAACAATACAACAAATGTTAACAATAACACAATTCTTTTAATTTAATGGTGGAACATTATGTGCTCCACCAAGGGCATTTACATGAGGGGATCTGTATGGATTCAGCCCCATAGAAACTGAAAAATTTTGTAGATATATAATTTTCACAAGAAATAGTAACTCTACCCCTTCAACTTCAACTCTGCAGTTAAACTATTATTAAAAGTCCCTAACACAATACTACTGCTGATTGAAAATGTTGGTCATATATTCAAAATTTGTCCAATAGGCTATTTAAACTGCAATCCAAAATTAAAATTTTTAAGCAGAAAAACTGAAAAAAACGCTTCTAATAATAAACAACAATGAAATAAACTCAATCAAAATCAAACAAAAATTAAAAGGAAACCGGAACAGCTTGGGAGGGAGTCAAGAATAAAGCTTTGAGTAGATTGTGGTGGTGGACAGTACACTGCTGCATTGGCCTCAGGCAGATTGGCACCACAGTGAGTTCTTAGTAGTAGTAGCTTAATTGCCATAACACATTGAACCAATTATTACATGAATCAATACATTTATTCTTAGTAGAATAATGTGGTCAGCATATTCAATGCATGACAAACTGATTTCACCATAAAACACTGAAGCTGAAAGAGATCATGAACATTGAGCTCATATGCATTTAAATATATTGGGTGTCAAGCAACCTTCTTGATGGATTCCTTTACAAACAGAATCCTTGCTATTACAATAAAATTCTGCATGTAACAAGATTGTGCAATAGGTCACTTTATGTGAACTAACAACCACAAAATAGTTCTCAAGTCTGATAAGCACTAACCAGGGATACCTTTGACAGACGTTGTATAATCTCTTCTATTAAGTAAGATGAAATATCTTGATTTAATTTCTCAATTTTGTTGCAAGGTCAGTCATTAAATGAAGTACCATTAATTTCATGGACAATAGTCTGATCAAAACAGATAAATCCTCAAATCACAGTAGTTGATTCACAAATCAAATCACAACTATCAAACCCTATTCAGAGTTATATATAATTTTCTAAACCCTTTCCATTTACAGAATCTAATAAATGAACATAGGATCTTTCTTCAGGCAAAAATACAAACTTCCACATTTTTGTAGATATGACCTTAAAATCTGTACATTATGGTTCTCTGATATGCTGAATCTGATGGTGGATTTTTTTTTAATTTTACTTGATATTTCGAGGGTGTTTTCACCCTTTTCAAAAATCTGGAAAATTTTGTCAGACTTACTGCTTTTGATGAATAACATTAAAATTAATGAACTTCCCATATTTTGCATCAGAATAAAAATCCAATTCTTTTGATGTATGCTTATTAATTATTATCAAATTCTTTTTTTTAGAGTTTTGTGTAGTATTAGGTGGAGGTACTTCTTACTTAAAGTTTGTTACCACAAACTGTTTGATCAAACTAAAAGAAAAAATGAAACAATAAAACTCTTACTTTATATGACCGAATTATCACTCTTAGGTTAATAATTGAGAAGTGCCTGTTTATCAAACACCTTTAGTCCTCAGTTTTATAGATTATAAGCAAGCATTCGGTTATGTTGATAGAAGAGCTTTAGCAAAGGTCTTATCCTTGCATGGTATACCAGACAGAAAAATAAGTGATTAGTACATATGTATGAGAATAACACTGCTGCAGTTCAGGTAGGAAATGAGGTTAGCAGCTGGTTTTGTATTAAATCAGGAGTTAAGCAGGGTTGTTTTCTATCCCCTTTTAAATGGATCATTTTGATGGACTTGGTCTTAAGGAGCACAGTAAAGACAATGGGAGAACATAATCAAATGGAACGGAAAAATTTCCAGGACTTAGATTATGCTGATGATTTAAGCATCCTAGATGAGAGATGCTGCAGACAATGTTTTAAGAGAAGAACAGTGCGGTTTTAGAAAAGGTAGAAAATGTGTCAACCAAATTTTTACTCTTAGTATAATAATTGAGAAGTGCCTTAGTTGTCAAACACCTTTGGTCCTCAGTTTTATAGATTATGAGCAAGCGTTTGATTCTGTTGATAGATCAGCTTTAACAAAGGTCTTATCTTTGTATAGTATACCAGACAAATACATTAAAATGATTAGTGCTATGTACAGGAGTAACACTGCTGCAGCTAAGGGTAGCAGCTGGTTTTGTATTAAATCAGAAGTTAAGCAAGGCTAGGAATAAGGGAAGATGAAAAGGTGATGTTGGGTAAAAAAAGATTGATTGGGTGGGTAGCTTCACTTAGCTTGGTAGTATTATTAGTGAAGACAGCAGGAGAAGTGTAGATGTTAAAAGTAGAATAGCCAAGGCTCAAGGCGTTTCTTCACATTAAAAAAAAAGTTTGGAATAATAGGAAGATAAGTCTGCAAACCAAGAATAGAATATTGGATGGTACAGTGATGACAGTGGCCAAATATGGCTCTGAAGCATGGGAGCTCCAAAAAGCAGATGAAGATTTGCAAGATGTTTTCCAGAGAAATTGCCTTCAGATTGTTCTGGGTACTTGGCTGACTGACTGCATTTCAAACAGTAGAGTGTACAAAAAATGTGGTTCAATCCTGCTCTCTAGGGCTATAATGAAAGAAAGGTTGAGATGGCTAAGGCATGTTCTGTGGATGAGGGATTTCAGATTGCCAAAAATTGTCCTTTTCAGCCAACCATCTAGGGCTAAATAGAAAGCAGGTTGTCCTTGTCTGGGGAGGGAGGATGTCATAAAGAAAGAATTAAAGGAAATGGGAACTTCCTGGGAGGGTGTAAAGAGGAAGGCTTTGAGTAGACTGGGGTGGAGGAGGAGCATGCATATCTGTGTTGGGCTCAGGTGGCTTGGTGCTGAGGTGAGTTATTAGTAGTAGTAGATGAAGGTGTGAGCAAAATGAATGAGGTTTTTTAAGTTCAAGGTGCTAGAATAGGTTTGAAAATTAATGTTAAGAAGACTAAGTTGCTAAGGCTAGGAACAAGCAAAGATGAAAAAGTGACATTGGGTAATGAAAAGATTGATCAGGTGGACAGCTTCACTTACCTTGGTAGTATTATTAGTAAAGATGGTGGGAGCAGTGAAGATGTTAAAACTAGAATAGTCAAGGCTCAGGGTGTTTTCTTCACAGTTGAAAAGTTTGAAAGAATAGGAAGATAAATCTGCAAACCAAGATTAGAATATTGGAAGCTACAGTGGTCAAATATGATTCTGAAGCATGGGTGCTCCAAAAAGCAGATGAAGATTTGCTAGTTATTTTCCAGACAAATTACCTACAGATTGTTTTGAGCATCTAGCTGACTGACCATATTTCAAACAGTAGGCTACACAAAAAGTATGGTTCAATATTACTTTGTAGGACAATAATGTGAGAAAGGTTGAGATGGCTAGGGAACATTCTGTGGATGAAGGATGGCATATTGCCAATGTTTGTCCTTTACAGCTGACCATCAAGAGCTAAAGGGAAAGCAGGTTGTCTGTGGTTGGGGTGAGAATATGTAATAAATAAAGATTTAAAGGAGCATGTGTAGTGGTGTTGGCCTCAGGTGGCTTAGTGTTGTGGTGAGTTGTTAGTAGTAGCATATTTATGTTAATTCATGCTGAACCTTTTTAGTACTTTAAGAAAGCTTATTATTCCAACTAAATGACCCTTGTGTTTCAGGAGGTATTATTAAAGAATTGGGACAAAAAGTCAAACTTTAGCATAAAGATCAAGATATTGAGAAGGGGTAGTCCCCATCAAATATGGAAAAACTTCTGTTCATTATAGGTTTTGATGTTGCTCCTTACTTTTACTTGAATAAAAAACTTTTTTTAATTTCTGATAAATTTTCAAATACTTCCAGGAAATCAACCTCCTCTCTTGATAGAAAATTCCCCCAAAATAGGTTTTTTGTGAAAAGTTCATCTCATGTAAAATCTACCTGGAAGACTCCATCCTTGCTCAAAATACCCCCCACACACACACAAAAAAATCATTGGACAATTCCACCTGGAAAATTCTTCTTAGCCTACTTTCATTTGAAAAGACTTGTTTTTTATTTAATTTATGTTTTTTTACAAATCATGCTGGAAATTACCCCCCTCCCCTCATGGAAAGTTTCTCCCACAAAAAAATTCTTCCATGGAGAATTTCTGGCTGCAGAAATTACCCCATGGAGAATTTCCCCTGTGGAAAATCCCTCTCCCCAGGAAAGATCCTCTAGACAATTCTAGCTGCCCTCAAAATTACCCCAAACAATTCCTCCCAAAACATCTCCACATTTAAACTGAGTAGCCAAAGAAAAAATAAGACAAATAAAAATAATTTCATGCAGGAATTATGGCAAATTCCCAACATGTAAAATTTTTCCTGGAAAGATCACCCCAAGAAACAGCCCTCTCCATGGAAAATATTCTCTCCCTTGAAAAATTTCAGTATACATATCAATAACAAATGCTATGTCAAAACAATGGGCAAATTTCATAACTTACAACCCTTAACCCATGCTATGATGGGTCATGTCATCCCCAGAGGCATACTTATTGAACCCTTATGCTGAAGAAATGGTTATCTCAAAATTTTGATTAGGTGACTTTGGAGGGGTGGTAATTTCCCTCTAGTCTTTTGGGTAACTTAAAAAGAGCACTAGAACTTTTAATTTTCATTTGAATAAGCCCTCTAGCAATCTTCTAGGACTACTCTTTCAATACAATTATCCATAGGGAAAAAAAATCATATAGGCTATCTTTGATCTTTCTTCTGGTAAAAAATGCATAATTCTATGTATTTTCCAAATGGGAGCTTGAAACCTCTACAGTAGGGTTAGCATTGAACTTAATGAATTTTATATATTTAGAATAAGAGAAAAGCCAATTCTTTTGGTGTATCTATTTTTATCAAAAATTTGTTTTTTACAGCTTTGGTTATTATTGGGCCTAGTTGCTCCTTCTTCACAGTTTGTAACCACAAACTGTTTGATACATCAACACAGGTTTTAACAGTCATGAATTGAAGTTGCAGTCCAAAGTTTAACAAACTAATGGCAGATTCACAATTACTTAATGTTTAAGGAATGTAGACCTATAAAGGAGACAACTATAATCTTATAGTAGAAAGTTGGACTTAGTCTAAGTAAAAAAAAAACTTATTTACATGGAACCACCAAGCACAAACTTGGTGCTTATATTCCTTAGGTATTTGTAATGAGAATGGTTAATTTTGCCCTAAGCCTCTCTCAGATCACTTGTACCCCTCAAGTTCCTATTTTTTCAGAATTTTAACTTCTTATAGTTGACAACTGTATATTTATTTGGCTTCCAAACCAAATAAAAAATACTACTATTATACTACTATTGCTACGGAGCAAAAGGAGTTGAAAAGGAACATAAAACAAGGAATATAATGGTTCTACATTTATTTCATCAAAATGTTTTCTTCTGAAGAGCTGCTGCTACCTTTACCAGTTTCCTTCAGAAATGGTGAGCCACTAAATATTTATCCAAATTATGTCCAAGAAAAGTTTTTTAAAGCATGTGCCTCTTCTCTCTCCAAAATGCAATGACCTTGCATGATTTGACCTTTCAAGCCAAATTTTGCAAAAGAAAATTTATGATTTTATAATTTTTAAATATACTTAAAAACAAATGAGATCTAACGGAAGTTTTTTAGCCTTAACACAATACCTTCTCTAAATCCCAAGCTAATCCTAAGCTGTAAAAGTTCAAAACCAATTCAAAAAATGTGTCTACAAATTGAAAAAATAAAAATGAATTCCAGGTACTGATTCATGGATATAGGCTAAGCCAAGAAAAGTGTTTTAAAGCATATGCCTCTTCTCTCTCCAAAATGCAATGACATTGCATGATCTGACCTTTCAAGCCAAATTTTGAAAAATAAAATTTATGATTTTATAATTTTTAAACATATTTAAAAACAAATGAGACCTAATGGAAGTGTTTTAGCCTTAACACAATACCTTCTCCAAATCCCAGGTTAATCCTAAGCTGTAAAAGTTCAAAAACAATTTGGCAAAATTCTACTTTAGGTACTGTTGACTATCTTGGAAAGGGGTTAGGCTAGGAAAATTTGTGAGTTGTAGAAGCAAAGCCTTCCAAAATAGATCTACTGCTTAAATGAAGCACAATAAAATTGTTTTGAGCTTCACAACTTTGCTCAATCCTAATTTATAAGTAAAGATATGCAAATAAATTTCCTAAAATTTGGAAATAAAACATTGATATGGATTAAAATTCTGCATAAATAACTGAAACTGCATTTTCAAAGCTAAATTCAGGGAAGAAGAAACAGGTCACTGAAAATTAAGGTTAAATGTTTTTTTGTCAAAATTTCAATGGGTCAGACCTGTCATGTAGGAAAATTTCAGGACCCTCTAGAGCATGAAGGAGTGGAGGTGGTTACTTCAAAATACCTTCCAGGGCATACTTTAGCCTGTAGACCCATCCCTGAAAGTTTCATTTTCCTAACCTCACCCCATTCCAAGATAGCCAAAAGTAGCTAAAGTAGAATTTTACCAACAATTCAAAAAATGTGTCTCCAAATTGAAAATATGAAAATGAATTCCAGCTGCTGAATCATGGATATAGGCTAAGCCAAGAGTTTGGGTTAGTGAGAAGGAAACATGTTCAGAAAATAATTTGTAATTCATAATAAGGTAGCCTATGCAGAAAAACAGTACTTAAAAATTTTAGAAAGTGATTCCACTAGCCTAGGCCCATAATTTATCCCCCCCCACCCCCTGGGATGTGTAAATATATAGCCCAAATGTATATTTCCTATAGGCCTATATCTCTGGTTCTTGAATTTGTCAAGAAACAAAGTCTTGGTTGATTCAATTTACAGGTACATGGGTTGAAGCAGGAGCAATGCATGGTAAATATATAGCCTAATATGAAAAGGCCTACATAAGTACATATTACGCATTGAGGAGTAAATTATTGTGAGATTGCTTTCAAAATTTGCTAACTAGTCTGCAGTTTTACTGCACATTAGCCTAGGCCTGAGAGCATAGCTCCAGCTTTTTCATTTGGAAGGGGGGCAAGAGGAGTCCACGTCCGGAGATTCAAGGGGCATGGGCTATATAATAAATTACTCACCAAATTATTAGGGGACAAGGGGAGCCCCACTTCAAACAACCCCACTGATCAGACCTATACCTATGAATTAAGAATAATTTCTTAACATATTTCTTTATCAGTAGCACCGGTTCAAAGATTATTCTGAATTACGTTTTATTACTTACACTGCACTAGCTCTACTCCCCAGAGATGAATTCCTCACTGGAATAGACTTTCGTTTAGCAGGCTCTGAGCTTTTGCGCATGGCTAATTTAAATTAAATGTTGGCGGGAAAATTGCTAACAGTAAGGTATTCGATGATTTTGGGTTGTCGCAGTGTAAGCCAAATATCTCAAATATTTTTCTGCGATAAAATTAACCAAAATATTATGCCCGTGCCACATTATAGTCACACTTGTCGATAAAATCAAAATTACGTACGACTACAGCGCCAATTACGTTCGTCGTTTGTAATTTCTCGAGTTGAACATTGTTCAACTGTAAAACGTAAATTTCTTGACTGACCAATCAGAATCAAGGTTTAAGGCATAATTTTTAAAACTAGAAAAGATGGAAACTTAGAACAGCGGTTTTTCTATCTGGAAGAGGAATCTAACAAAAATTAAGAAAACCCTTGCCCGTGCCACACCATAGTAACATTTATCAATAAAGAAAGCCAAATATCATGTATAACATAGCAATTTTCTTGATTTTAGCGTCGCACTTGTATTTAAAAAGCCAAAAATTTAAAATTGCAAAAAATTAGTTTAAAGACTTTGCTCCAACAGTAATTTGTGTCCAACTGTCCTCTACTAATAATAAGTCTTATTAACTTTTGTTAGATTCCTCTCTCAGATAGAAAAACCGCTGTTCTAAGTTTTGATCTTTTCTAGTTTCAAAAAGTAACCCTTAAACATTAACTCTCATTGGTCAGTGGAGAAATTTATGCTTGAAATGAACAATGTTCAACTCGAGAAATTACGAACGGCAAGCATAATTGGCACTGTAGTCGTGCGTAATCTTGATTTTATCGAGAAGTATGACTATAACGTGGCACGGGCATTAGTATTAGAAGAGAACAGTGGGACACGAAGTACTGTTGGTACAAACTCTTTAAACTAATTTCTTACAATTTTTATTTTTTGCTTTTTAAATACAAGTTTGACGCTAAAATCAAGAAAATTGTCTTTTCATTCATGATATTTGGCTTTCTTAATCAATAGATGTGACTATGATGAGGCACGGGCATAAAACAAAAAATTAAGTGTAGAATTGAGTGTTGTGTCCTAGGGTATAGAAAAATTCCAATGAGGGCATTAACAAGGTATCTCAAAAAACGAATATAGCGATCATTTAAATTTTTAGTTTGGCTCAGAATAAACCCTGCTAATTCACGAAAAAAAATTGGGTTTATATTTCACAGCTGCCTCAATACTCCACGTGTTTTTAAATCACCTGTACGTTTCGTTTGCACTGCAGCTAAACAAATATAAACAACCAGTAAGACAGTGGATCAATATTTTGACTTGAAAATGTAGCTATACTTGTTAGTAGTTAATGTAATTAAGGTCTATTCTAAATTGAATCACATTTTCATTTTGAAACTTTTATTGCAAAGAAGTATAAAATGGTAGATATATCAGTTTTTCTTTTTCGGTGGTAATCAGTTCAAATTTGTCTTCTTCATTGTAGTTGAATACAGTTTCGTTACTAGCAAAAATGTTTGGGTGGACATGAGTGCCCATAGGCTGAATTCCAGGGAAGGGCCTGGTCTAATTGGCACTTTTAATGCTATATAATAGAAGTCTCAAAACAAAAATATAAAAAATAAGGCAGTATTATTCAGCCAGGAGGGGGCTGGCACCCTTTCCTGTCCCCCCTTATGGGTTCCCATGGGGGGGAGGGGGGAGCAAGGGATTTTACCGACCGGGTCGTTAGTTTTACTGACTGTGTTTTGTACCAATTAGCATAACGTTCGTTTCGATTATAATATGTAATGCATTTACCAACCAAGATTTGGGTTTCGGTAAATATCATTTCACTATTTGAATGCTCTTTATTTAACCAAATAAAAGTTGTAGCACCATCTGTAAAATCACTGCAGTAGTCGGTAAAACTTCTAAGTCTGCTGACCAAGTTCAAAATTTCTGTAGATAACGTCATTATTTTCGTAGTCTTTATTGAACCGAACAAATAATTTTAGTCGCATCGGAAAAATCATGGCGCGAAGCATCACGATTTTACTGACTTATTTTTTTTACCAAGTGACCAAAAGATTTGGGGGCGTCCCCCCTTTCATGCGTGACGGCCCTGATTGATTGGACTCTGTTCCCATAAAACCACTGAGAAACCAAGGTCTTAAAAACAAATAGACAAAGAAAGCACTAAATTATCCAATAGTTAGGGTAAAAGTGTTTTGCCTGATTCGATATTGACTTTGGTTCAGAAACCATTGTAAAGTAAAAACATAGCGATATATTTATTTTCTAGTTCAAGTTCATAGACTTCAACTTCTTTATGAAAGCGTAAACTTGTTTTTTCTTTTATACAATAAGTTTGTTTAACCCCCCATTAATTTGTTTAAACTGCTTAACTTCCCAAAAAAAATCAACCAAAAATGCGAGTTTAACAATGAGATGTTATTCTTCCACTAAACAATACTTCATTGTGGTATTTCTCGAAAAAGATAGCAGTTTTGTTAGTCTGTTATGTTTTGCGTCTTTTAAATAATATATTAGTTCCTTTTGATATTTGAGTCATTTTACTTAACATAATATAGTTTAAATATTTTCAAGAGTCGGTTAATTTGGCCTGGGCGTGTTTTCCCCAGGCTTGGTATTGGTATTTACAGAGAGGTGGAAGAGCAGAGGATTGGGCTTTTATGCTTTGATATATTCCAGGCAATAATAGGCAATAGGTTAGTCTGTAATAATTGTCTCTAGGTCTTGTGAAATGGTGTAAAGGAGTAAATTACCTATACTGGTACCCAGCACACCCATTCATTCAATACTTGATGTTTTTTCTACCATAATAGAAAAAGCCAATGACTTTTTCTTGAAAAAGAATGAATGGATTTCTAGGATAAGCGTTACTCTTAAAGATAGAAGGTTTTTCTTGTACGTTACAACGTTTTATTTATTTTGAAATAGTTCAGTGTATTTTTTAGACAGTATATGGGCTTCCCCAGGCAATAGCCCACTCTTCACCTGAGAGAACTAGTTTTGGGAGGCACCTAATTTTGAAACCGAAGCATTACATAGTTTTTTTTGTTCAAAGCGGTTTCTTGTTGAGAAGAGACAAACAAATTAGTTCATAAAAATTATTTTTACCTCTAGAAGTTTCACGCACAAATGGTTGAAAAAAGAATGTCATGCTGTTCGGAATTTGCTTGACCGTTTACTTTAAAAAATTGTCAGTTTACTTTTATTTTATTAGAATATGAGTCTCTGTCAGTAAGGCAATAGGTGCATTTTCAATCACTGGTAGTGTCTCAGTTCTCTGATCATCTTATTTGAAGTTTTGCCGGCGAACCAAAAACAGAGAACTGTGAGCGTTTTTCTTCATGGCTCTCTGGTCTCAGTTCTCTGGCGCAGAGCATGCACCCAAGAACTGGCTTCTGAAGTCAGTTCGGTCTCTGTTAGATAAGAGATATTTGGTTGCTAGAAATGAAATTCTTAGCAAAGAAATTGTTAAGTGTTGCAATTTACTATTTTTGCTTTTTAGTCTGTGCTCTAACTCAAATAAGCAATTAGTTCTTATTACCACATGTCTATAAATGTGTTTTAGGTCATTTTATGAAAATTTTACCTAAAGGACTGGAAGTCAGCGGCTGTTCAAAGATATTTAATTCGACCATCAGTAAATTGATGAAAGTTCCCTTATTAGTTGTAATTGGCATTGGATAAAAGGACAGAGCCAAGCAGACATCTGAGGGATAGTTTGGGATATAGGACCATAATGAGATAGGTTAGGATAAATAAGTAATAAAAAAACATTTGATTCAGAGTTCAATACTGTATCCAAATATAACAGTCTTTTCCTGCAGAAATTCCTTCCAAAAATTTAGAAAATTTACCACTGCTAAAATTCTATATATCCCCTTGATTCTAAAATTCCAGGTTTTTAAGGGAGATCATGGGATTCAAGGGTAGGCTTCAGGTTGTTTGTGGTACAGCTTGAACTCAGAATTCCGAGCGAGCTGAAAACTAAACCAAAACTGGGTTTTTCAAGTTACAGATTCTGGAAATTACAGAATTTCCTAAATCTCTATGAGAGATTTCCTCGGGAAATGATTGTTAGGTTTGGATACAGAATTGATTTCTGTATGGAATGTTATATTTATTTCATAGCTATCTTATTATAGTCTTATATTCCAAGTTTACCTATTTTAGGTCTCCCTCTTCCTGGAAGAGCCTTGAATGAAAGTAAACTTCGAAAAAAATTATACCTCCAGATACATTTAAAAAGGACCATAACTGTTCTGCCAAAAGGAAATTTCATTCTTGATATTCTTGATACAGTACCTAAATACAAAAATTAGCGGTGTTTTTGCATACCCATGTACTTTATCCTTAGTGTATAGCAGTTGCGTATATGGTATGTTAATCCCTGAGCTGTTGAACTTTGACCTGTGAATCTCCAAGGGCATTTTTTCGCGTCAACCAAAGAGACCGTTTGTGCTCAACCACTGGGTGTGGTTGAGCTCAACCGCTGTTTTTGTGTGAAGCAATTACAATCCAGTCTGTCATGTTATAGTGTTCTTTTGCAAACGACTTTACTCATTCTGCTCTGATCAAAACTCTAAAAAATTATAAGGCCGTTCTTTTACTCATCTTTGTGCTAAGGTCTTACATCTTTTGACAAAGAACCCTTAAAAGTGAAATCTTAGCACTAAGATCTTGCACCTTATAGCGTACTTTTGCAAACGTCTTTCATCATTCTGCTCTGATCAGCGTTCTAAGAACAATATGATGAGTATATCATCAAAGCTCACTCATTATTGTTCTATATGGCAGAAAGATGACATCTTTCACAATTTTTGCCAACATCATTGAGCTGTAAGATCTTAGAATCAAGATAAGTTAAAAGAACGGAAATCTTTGCAGAAAGATGTGAGATTTTAGATATAAGATCTAAGCGCAAAAGAACGGGCCTAATGATGAGTATTTTATCAAAGTTCTCTCATCATTGTTCTATTTGGCAGAAAGATAGCGTCTTTCACACTTTTTGTAAACATCAGTGAGCTGTAAGACTTTAGCACAAAGATGAGTTAAAAGAACGGAAATCTTTGTAGAAAGATGCGAGGTAAGATCTTAGTGCAAGAGAACGGCCCTAATGATTGGTTGAACTTTTCAGGTGTAAATTTCAAAAATAAAAAAATGTAATTTTTAAAATAAGTCCAAAAACATTCAAGTTTTTCGATTTTATGGGATAGTACTCGAAGTGAAAAGCATATTATTGATTGAGAATTTTAGACATTTTAAAGTAATCCAATTCAATCACCACAGAATTGAAAAGGACAGACTAGAGTTGTAGTGTGGAAGGAGAAAAATATTGTTAATTTGTAATGTTTAAAGATTATTTGTTGCAAGAAGAGGAAAGTGGACAGTAACGGAGCAATCAGGGGCTCAGGTCAAAATCCCCTATGGCTGTAAAATATGCAAGGACTAACGACATTTCCTGTAGTTAACCAGTATGGGCAAATTTTTATACCAATACAATCTAATAGCCCTAAAATCATGTGCTTGCCCAGTGTATCATCCTATGCAGCAATGGTACCCAGAGAAAATAGATACAGCCCAATATTTGATCAAAAGTATCCACCCCTACCAAGAAGCATATAATGAACAGGAATTAGACACATCTGATTGTGTTAACCCTATTCTCCAGAAGGTGTGAACATTGAAATAGACAACAAATCAGTTTCAAAAACAAGAGCTACAGATATGGAGTGTCAAGAACCTCAAACGAAAAAGTGAAAAATATGGAGCCATACCAGATACAGTGGTTGTCAACAAAATCAAATATCAGTAAAGAATTTGAAATCCCAGAAGAAGAACTTTTCAAGATTGGAATGACCATTTAAGTAAAGGAGGAAGAGGAATCAAGAAGATTCCCAGAAGATTTCAGACTTTCAAAGTGCATAAAAGGACTATTAAAGGAAAACAACCTTGAGTTCGAAGTATTTCCTGAAAGAATTAAAATAGTTATTTTTGTGAAAAAATGAGATGGCAGCTGAGGAAATTTTGAAGGAAAGGCAAATGTGTGATTTGGCAATAGAGGCTGAGAAAAAACATGAGACAGTAGGAGGAATAATAAAAGGAGTACCCCTTGAAGTTGCCGAGGATGATAATTTGAATATTTTAGATAGCCCAATTGCAATAATTGGGGTTAAAAGGCAAAAAAGGTTTAAAAGTAAGACAAGAAAAACGGAAGACAGTCTAGCAATTTTGCTAATACTTGAAAATAATTTCCTTCCTCCCGTGGTCTGGCCGGGGGGGGGGGGGTCTTATGAATATAAGAAACAATTACTACAATGTCATAAGTGCCAAATATATGGATATGTAAAGGAATATTTCCCAGCAAAAGAAGAAATTTGCCTACGATGTGCTGAAAAGCATGCATCTGAAATGTGTCAAATGAAGAACAACAATCTACAAAATATGTTCGTAATGCAACGGCATATGCGTAGCGACTAAAAACAGTTATTGCAAGTAAAGTATACTTGTACGGTCTATTATGACATCTTTGAATCTTGTCTAGAGCAAAAGATCTGCTTGTGATACATGCAAGGGAAAAAAGGCTTAAGGTTCTCGATAGTCACGACCCCTGATCCTATGGTAACGATGAAGATTGTAACAGGAATCTTTCTGTAGAAACTCTTCCGCTTATTTCTTTTTAACTCTGTCGACTTGAGCAAGTGTGGTGAGAAAACTTATAACTTCCCAGTTCTCCAATATTTTCATTAACCCGTTTCAAATTTGATCCATTTTAAACGTAATCGTGGTGTGAAGCGCCAGTACCCTTTTGCATACTAAATGAGGTGGAAAGACGCGCTCGTTAATACCATTAGCAGGTCTCACTTGGTATGCTATCCAATGATACATCTCGTGATATTTTTTCAAATTAATTAAAAAAACTTTTTTTTACTTTTATAACTTTAATCAATCAAATAATATTAACATTTTGATTACTAAATATCAGTATATGTATGTTAAACTTTCTTTGATAGCTTGGATAAACTTAAGCTATTTTAATTTGGTTAAATTTTAAGGGCAGAAGTAGCCCCAAAAGTTCGAACATAATACCCTCAGTCGTTCTTGGGACACTGCTGAGATGCTTTATTGTGAATTGGCATTGACAGAGTGCATTTTGGTTTAATCTTATGGCAACATTTAGTTTTTAAACATAAAGGCAAATAGGAGGGTGGGCGTGGGAGGGAGATTAATTTCCCTCCAATCACTTTCGACTATTAAAAAGGGTACCAGCCCTTTCTATTTTCAATCGAATGAACCCTTTTCGAAGTTCCTACAACAACTCCTTAAATACAAAGTGCCCTGGTCTAAAAAAAAAAAAAAAAAAAAATTACATTATACCCACATCGATCTTTACTATAAAAATGTCAAGCCTTCCAATCAATTTCGACTATTAAAAAGGGCACTAGGCCTTTCAATTGCAAATCGAACGAGCTCTTTTTGAGTTTCTACGACAAAACTTTCTATAAACATCTTATATGCCCCCAGGGCATAAATTACAACCCTTACCCTAAGGGCTGTGAGGGTGGTTGTCATCCTCTAAGACCTAATTTCCAGAACTTTCAACTACGTTAAACAAAATGGCTATCTCAAAATTTTTATTGCATATGTCTGGGAAAACGGTGGGCGTGAAAGGGGCGTTAGTCGCTCTCAAATCGCTTTCAACTATTAAAAAGACACTAGCCCTTTCAATTTCCAATCAAATGAGCCCTTTTGCAGTTTCTACGACAAGGCTTTCAATAAAAAGCTTATATGCCCCGAGGGCATAACTTACAACCCTTGTCCAGAGGGCTGGGGCAAGGGGGTTGTCATCTTCAAAGACCTAATTTCCAGAACTTTCTGCAACATTGAACAAAATGACTATCTGAAAATTTCGATTGAATGTGTTTGGGGGAATGGTGGGTGTGAGAGGGGGGTTGGTTACCCTTCAATCACTTTTTATTAAAAAGGGCACTAACCCTCTCAATTTCAAATTGAATGAGCCCCTTTTTAAGTTTTTACGACAAATCTATCTATAAACCTTTTATGCCCCCAGGGAATAACTTACAACCTTTACCCTTGGGGCTCTGGGGTTTTTTTCATATTTAAATACATACTTTCCAGGACTTTCAATTACGTTGAACAAAATGGCTATCTCTAAACTTTGATTGAATGTGTTTGGGGAAATGGTGGGCGTGAGAGGGGGGTTAATCCCTCTCCACTCACTTTCGACAATTAAAAAGGGCAATTTCAATTTCCAATCAATTGAGATTTCTACAACAACTTTCTATATAAACCTCATATGCCCCCAGGGCATAACTTACAACCCTTGCACTGAGGGCTCAGATGGGGTTATCATCCTAAAAGACCTAATTTCCAGAACTTTTGACTACGTTGAACAAAATGGCTATCTCAAAATTTTGATTGGATATTTTTGGGGAAATGGTGGGCGTGGAAGGAGTTTTAGTTGCCTTCTAATTACTTTCGATTATTAAAAAGGACACTAGCCATTTCAATTTCCAATCGAATGAGCCATTTTTGAAGTTTCTACGACAATGCGTTCTATAAAAACCTTATATGCCCCAAGGGCATAAATTACAACCCTTGCCCTGAGGGCTGTGAGGGGGGGGGGTTGTCATCCTCAAAGACCTAATTTCCGGAACTTTCAACTACAATGAACAAAATGGCTCTCTTAAAATTTTGATTGAATGCGTATGGGGAAAAGACGGGCGTGAGAGAGGGTTTATTTGCCCTCCAATCACTTTCAACTATTAAAAAGGGCACTGAGCTTTTAAATTTCCAATCGAATGAGCCTTTTTTGAAGTTTCTACAACAACGCTTTCTATGAAAACCGTATATGCCCCCAGGGCATAACTTGGAGTACCTCGCATCCTGAGGTCTTTGGGGAAGTGTCCTCCTCAAAAAACATAATTTGTATCTAGAAATCAACTACGCTGAAAAAAATTGCTATCTACAAATTTTTATTGAATGTGTGGGGAAAAGGTGAGCGTCAGAAGGGGGTTAGTTGCCCTCAAATCACTTTTGACTGTTAAAAAAGGCACAAGACCTTTGAATTCCCAATCGAACGAGCCCTTTTTCAAGTTTCTACGACAAAGATTTCAATAAAAATTGATATGCCCCCAGGGCATAACTTATAACCCTTACCCTGAAGACTGTGGAGGTAGTGCCCAGCTCAAAGGTATAATTTCCTGAATTTTAAACTACGCGGGAAAAAAGGCTATCTCAAAATTTTAATTGGATGAGTTTGGAGAAATGGTGGGCGTGGAAGGGGTGTTAGTTGTCTTTCAATCACTTTCGAATATTAAAAAGGGTACTAGCCATTTCCATTTCCAATCGAATAAGCCCTTTTTGACGTTTCTACGACCACGCGTTCTATAAAAACCTTATATGCCTCAAGGCCATATCTTACAACCCTTGCCCTGAGGGCTGTGGGGGTTGTCATTCTCAAAGACCTAAATCCCAAAAACTTTCAACTCTGTTAAACAAAATGACTATCTTAAAATTTTGATTGGATGTGTTTGTAGAAAAGGTGGGTGTGAGAGGTAGGTTAGTTGCCCTACAATCACTTTCGACTATGAAAAAGAGCACTAGCCCTTTGAATTTCCAATCGAATGAGCCAATTTTGAAGTTTCTACGACAAGGCTTTCTATAAAAACCTTATATGCCCCCAGGGCATAACTTACAGCCCTTGCTCTGAGGGCTGTGGGGGAGAGTCCTCCTCAAAACATAATTTCTATCTGGAAATAAACTACGCTGAACAAAATTGCTGTCTCAATGAATGTGATGTGATGAAATGAATGTGTTTCAGGAAATGGTGGGCGTGAAAGGGATGTTATTTGCCTTTCAATTACTTTCGACTATTAAAAAAGGCACTAGCGATTTCAATTTCCAAACGAATGAGCCCTTTTTGAAGTTTCTAGGACAACGCGTTCTATAAAATCCTTATATGCCCCCAGGGCATAACTTACAACCCTTGCCCTGAGGGCTGTGAGGGGGTTGTCATCCTCAAAAACCTAATTTACAGAAATTAAACTACTTTGAATAAAATGCTATCTCAAAATTTTGATTGGATGTGTTTGGGGAAAAGGTGGGCGTCAGAGCGGGTTAATTTCCCTCCAATCACAATCGACTATTGATAAGGGCACTAGCCCTTTGAATTTCCAATCAAATGAAACTTTTTTGAAGTTTCTACGACAACGCCAATTATAAAAACCTTATATGCTCCCAGGGCATAACTTACAACCCTTGCCCTGAAGGCTGTGGGGAAGTATCCTCTTCAAAAACATAATTTCTATCGGAAAATCATTTATGCTGAACAAAATGGCTATCTCAAAATTTTGATTGGATGTGTTTCGGGAAATGGTGAGAGTGGAAGGGGTGTTATTTGCCTTCCAATCACTTTCGACTATTAAAAAGGCCACAAGCCACTCCAATTTCCAATTGAATGAACCCATTTCGAAGTTTCTATGACGTCTTCTTCGATACGAAGTGCCCTGCTCTAAAGGAAAAAAATAATAAATAATACACTGTGCCAACATCGTTCTTATATGCCCTCAGGGCATAACTTAAAACCCTTGCACCGAGGGTTGTGGGGGAGTGTCCTCCTCAAAACATATTTTCCGTCTGGAAATCAACTACGCTGAACAAAATGGCTATCTCAAAATTTTGATTGGATGTGTTTGGGGAAGGATGGGCGTGGGAGGAGGACTAGTTGCCCTCCAATCACTTTCCAGTATTAAAAAGGGCACTAGCCCTTTGAATTTCCAATCGAATGCACCCTTATTTAAGTTTCTACGACAACGCCTCCTATAAAAACCTAATATGCCCCCAGGGCATAACTTACAACCCTTGCCCTGAAGGCTGTGGGGAAGTGTCCTCCTCAAAAAACATAATTTCTATCTGGAAATCAACTACGCTGAACAAAATGGCTATCTCAAAATTTTGATTGGATGTGTTTCGGGAAGTGATGGGCGTGGAAGGGGTGTTAGTTGCCTTCCAATCACTTTGAAGGGCACAAGCCACTCCAACTTCCAATTGAATGTGCCCTTTTCGAAGTTTCTACGACAACTTCTTCAATACGAAGTGCCCTGATCTAAAGGGGAAAAAATAATACATTATGCCAACATCGTTCTTATATGCCCTCAGGGCATAACCTAAAACCCTTAACCCGAGGGTTATGGGGGAGTATCCTTCTCAAAAACATATTTTCTATCCGGGTATCAACTACGCTGAACAAAATGGCTATCTCAAAATTTTGATTGGATGTGTTTGTGGGAATGATGGCGCAAGGGGGGTGGGGGCTAGTTGCCCTCCAATCACTTTCGACCATTAAAAAGGGCACTAGCCACTACAATTTGCAATCGAATGAGCCCTTTTCGAAGTTTCTACGACAACTCCTTCGATACGAAGTGCCCGGGTATGGAAAAAAATAATACATTGTGCCAACATCGTTATTTACTTAGGCAGTGCTATTGCGCTGCTCATGATTCCCTTAACCATTTTAAAACATAATAAGACTTTCGGGAAAATTTGGTGACTTTAAAAATTTATATAAATGACTATCAAAAGATTCAAGTCATTTACTGATTGACTCTTTGATTGATTCAAATCCATCAAATTGTAAGGTTTGCCATCGATAATAACTTCGTTCTTTTTCTCGTCAGTTTTTTCCTTTTCAACGAGATAAGTCAAAGTTAATAGTGGAGCAAATGGTTGATAGTGGAACAATTATGAGTTTTAATGATTTTAAAACAGTATATCCTTTATTTTGTTTTCAAAGCATGAATCGAGTAATTATCGAAGTGGATTAACTGCTGATATAGAAATTAAACTTTTATTAGATCAAGTACCTGCTAATCCATACAACTAATTAATTAAATAATATTCCTTATTTTCGTGGAGTTTTTTCTCCAGATAACTTGTTAAATAAGTAAAATAAAGGAAAAAGAATGTGGTATAATCAATTATGACTGCATGGGATCGCCTGCGATGCATTGAAATTGTTATTTCAATAATCAAAGTACATATTGGTAATATTTTATGATTCGTTTGGAATCCAACCTGAAAATGGAATTGTCAACTACTTAAAGACTTCAAATATACAAATTGCCTCTCTATCTGCTCAAGTCCAAAATTTTAACGATGTGAATTGTGGTCATTTGTGTGTTTATTATATAAAAAGAACATTTAAGGGAATGGATATAGAAAATTCTATTTAAAGTTTATTTTCAAATATAAATGGAAGAAGAATTGGAAATGAGATTATTTGTTTATCGTAGAAGTTTTAAATATTATGGGCATGTTAGTATATCAACATTTATATTTAGTACTTCATGGCTATCTGCTTTCCCTATGTTACCCCTTGCTTTTATAAGTCTTGGGACAGTTCTGATTGAAATACTTGAAAAAATCTAAGAATAGCAGAAAAGGCTGAGTATAAAACTGCTTACTCATTCTATTTACAATTGATCACTGTGTATAAATCGGTTGAATTGACTGATGAAGAAATAATTAAACGAGAAAATTAATTACGGAAACCATTACAGTGTTTTTCCTTGTGAAAAATATTTGAAACCGGTAAAATTAAATGGCTATAAATATTGCACAAACCAAAGAAGTCCAAAGAATTAAAAATAATTTAAGAATTTCTTGCAAAACCCCTCCCTCCAGGCCTCCCTCCAACCAACTTTTTGTATTATTTATTTCTGGTGTTACTGATCTCGCATTGGCCTGAGTTCTGAGGCAAACCCCACAGGGTTTTAGTTCGGAGGGAAGCTGGCTGCTTTTTAATCCTTGATCTGGGACCAGACCTAATCGACATCCTCAACTGCTACCAAGGTAGCAGTGAGAATATAACTGTGTTGAATCGCAACCGGGGGATCAGACCAGTCGCTTTACCAATTAGCCCATACTGGCATGTTCGAATAGTTTTTTTGCAATCTTTTTGCGCTTTCATTTGACATACAGAATCACTAAAAATCTTGCAAGCTGAGAGATTCCTCTTCCGAGTTAACCATTTGTGCTATCAAAGACTTGTTAAATGTTAGACGGAAATAAGTTTGTTAGATAAATTATTTCCGATTCAGAAAAATTGTTTAATAAATCATCAACAAATAAATGGAGAAATTTATAAGCGAATTGAAAATAGAAAATAAATATAATCGAACTATTACGAAAGAAGATTTAGATGTTGGAATGGAATATACAATTAAGGAAATCAAATGCATTACAACTAAATATGGAAAGAAAATCATTATCACTATTGATTTTAAAGGTGAAATGGTTGATCTATTTACACCTAAGCGTTTAGATTCTAAAGCAGCTAATCTTGAAAAGAAATTTTTGAAATTAGATAAAGCTATGATTTTAAAGGTTATTTAAAGAGAAAATAAAGATAAAATAAATTTTTTAGATATCGATCAAACAATTGTATATTAGACCGAAGAAATAGTGTAGGAAATTATCAAAATATGATGCACTATATATTAATAATTATACTATATTCAATAATTCTGATAATCTGTACTATTGCGTAAAAGAAAAAAATTGTAAAATCATATATATTTCTTATTTTTTAAAAGCTTTTCTTTTGTAAAACCATCTGTTTTGATGGTAAAAGTTAGGATAGAAAATGATTGAAAATCTAAATTTATCATTTAAAAAATGAAATAATTGATATTTACCTTCGACTTGCATCGAAAGTACAAAAAACGAAAGAACCACTCCTGAGGTTCCCATGTCCGGAAATACCCCTCTGTGTCCGGAATTATTGCCTCACCATTTGTCCGGAATTGCCCTTTGGGGTCAGAAAATGGGTAATTTTCTGACACCCATCTCTAAATTTTCCGGACACCCACTCTACGGCTAAACCGTTAGAGATAAAAATCTGCAAAAATCACACTAACGCCCTAATTAAAACCCTTTTGAATGGTAAAACAACAAAACCCGTAAGTTACACCGTTTACCAGCAAATGCATAAAAACTGACACCATACGTACTTTTTCATCGAAGTTTCTCCGACCGACTCCGGTTCAAAGACTGACTGTCTCCCCCACATGCTGGCTGTTGTCAATCGGATATAGTGAGTCATAAACTAGAGTCTTGGCACTACCTCTGTGATTTTTTCAAAATAAATCTAACGAAGGGTTAGCAAGATAAAGGGGGTGTTCGGAATTACCCACTGTCAGGAATTACCCTGGTTCACCCTATCCAGGTAAATCCTAGCTCTAATGCGAATCCAGGCCTAGGGTCGGTTGAGCTTGCAATCCTCCACTCGAGATCCATTGCAACGAACAGCTTAGCAACTGCCTCAGATGACCAACCTTCTTTTATCCCATCACGACCCTTGCTTGCCCCTGGACTTAGAAATGACCAGCGTTTGAATCTTCTTGACCAAGGTGGCGTCCGAATTGCCACCTTGAATGTATTGACATTAAATTTTTCTGGAGCTAAGACGCTTCTGGTGATGGAACTGAAGCGATTCCGCATCTCTATTGCTGGAATAACAGAAACCCACCTAGTCGGGAATGGAAATGACCCCATGGGTAAGGGATACCACCTTCTCTCGTCTGGCCAGACAACCACCAGAAGAAACGGAGTCGGACTAGTTCTTGATGACAAATCTAAGAAGTGTCTACTGTCATTCACTCCCGTCTCGGATAGAATCGCTTATGCTCGACTCAGTCACAAGCAAGGAAAAATGACAGTCCTTGTTTGTTATACCCTGACAAACGAAGCCGACACCGAAACAAAGGACACTTTCTACTCTGCCCTGACGAATGAATTATCTAAGATATCCCCGCACGATATTGTCATTCTCCTGGGTGACCTTAATACAACTGTAAGCGACAACCAGAACTTATGGCGACAAGTCATTGGACCAGGTACTCCGGATTCCCTATATGACGGTGGTCTACGGCTTCTGCAACTCTGCAGGATGCACAACCTTGTGATTACGAATACCATGTTTGCAAGAAAGAACATTCACAAATATACATGGTATAGCAACGACGGCCATACCAAAAAAAATGATCGACTACATCATCGTGTCACAGAGATGGAGGTCTTCGATCAGTAACTGTAGGAAATATAGGGCAGCTGAGATTGGCAACACTGACCATCGCCTCGTCGTCACGAACATGCGACTAAGGCTCAAAGCCTGGCGCTGAGAACCAGGAACAGTCAAGATTGATGTCTCTCGCCTCTGCAATCAGAAGATACGGTCGAAATATGACATTGATGTCTCGAACCGCTTCGACGCACTCCTGCCATTTGAAAGTTGTGAGAACGCATGGCTCTCGTTCAAAAAGAATGTCCTGGAATCAGCTACAGCATGTTGGACGGAAAAAGCACGCTAATAAAGCGTGGATTCAGTCGGGTACGCTTGACGTCATAGAGCAGAGACGCAAGGCGAAGTTACTCACTGACAAGCCAACCTATAGAAGCCTTAATGGTGTCCACAACAAACTGATACAGCGACACAAGAAAATGTTTTTGGAAAGGAAGGTACATGAGCCAGAGGGTGCAGCCAAGAAAGGTGATTTTGGCAGTCTCTATAAGCATCTCCGTGATCTAACAGGCGACATAGCCCCTTCGGTTGCATATTTTGTCTCTGTGGATGGCCAGCCGCTCAGTGACAAAGCTGCCCAGCTCAGTCGATGGAAAGACCACTTCTCGGGCCTCCTCAACGGTGAATCCGTAGCACAGACAGACCAGGAACTCATCAGCCTAGCCACCAGCCCCCAGAATCTGCTGAAAAGTGACACAGAAACTCCTCTCACGTCATCAGAAATCTACACAGCAGTAAAACGTTTGAAGAACAAGAAAGCGGCAAGCGTATGTGTAATATCTGCTGAGCTCCTGAAGTATGCCGGACCGGCGATGCTACTTTGGCTCCACATGCTGTTTTCTGTGGTTTGGCGCAAAGAATGGATCCCGAAGGACTAACGAGCTGGTATAATCCTGCCCTTATCAAAGAGAAAGGGGAACAAGAGCATCTGTTCGAAGTACAGAGGCATAACGCCACTTTCAGTGCCTGGACAGCTCTTTGCTATAACCCAGCTGGATAGATGCACGAGTATCCTAAAAGAAAGAGGAGAGTCCAGCAGCCGGGGCTTATGCCCGGGAGATCCACTATCGAACAAATCTTTACCATGCGCCAGTTAATTGAGAAGATGAAGGAATTCAGGAGGAAAGCATGTGTAGCCTTTGTGGACTTCAAGGCTGTTTTTGACTTGGTGGATCG
Source organism: Artemia sp. Kazakhstan ARC1039 (assembly GCA_029168905.1). Taxonomy (NCBI): domain Eukaryota; kingdom Metazoa; phylum Arthropoda; class Branchiopoda; order Anostraca; family Artemiidae; genus Artemia; species Artemia sp. Kazakhstan ARC1039. Next base: position 6,085 of record JAQQPU010006040.1, on the reverse strand, counting down.
CAACTATGACTGATATTTTGATCAACTGGTCTACCAGATAAATACTTTAAGGATTTATACTTCCTTTGTCAGCCCGCATCTTGAATATGCTTGTCCAGTTTGGCATCCTGGCATCTCCCGTGATGAATCAGATAAAATTGAATCTTCAAAAAAGAGCCCTAAGAATAATTTTAAAAAAAAATTTGGTACCATATTCACTCCTTCTAAAAAAGACCAAGCTGGAAACTATTGAGCACAGGAGAGGAACGCTGTGCCTCCGTTTTGCAAAAAATGCAATAATAAACCCTCGTACGGAAAACATTTTCCCCAAAAGACACTCCCCATCCAGACACCGCCTGCCACGTACTGTTTCTGAACCCGTCCCTATCTTGTCCCCCATCCGTTGTTTAACCTCCAGATATGAAAAAACTTTGTCCCCTTCATTATTGATCAAATAAAGAAGGGGACAAAGTTTTTTCATTTTATGTACTGGTGATACCCATGCTTGTGTCCGTTTGATTCTTCCGTTCCTTCCCCTTTTCATATACTCTCTTTTAAACCTTTTTAACACTATTTTTATCTAATTTTTTTTGGGGGGGTTTTGTTTTAGTTTGTGCCTTTTTATCTTTCTTACATTTGACACTTTTTGTTTTTTAGACTAATGAATGGCTTTGCTTTTCTGATATTACTGTTTTCGGAGCTCCTGTTGAAGTTGCAAAAAACTTCACTTATCTTGGCTTCGTGCTGTCTAATGATGGCTCATAGAGGAAGAGGTGTGCAGTCGAATTTCATAAGCCTCATCTGTCGTCGGAAGGCTCAACAATCTTTGGAGAGTGCCGCATATATCTAGGCGCACAAAGATGCGAATTTATAATGCGTCCGTAAGCTTGGTCCTCCTCTATGCAGCGGAAACCTGGCCTCTCAAATCATCAATTCTCAGCATGATAGACGTTTGCCAGACGAAACAGCTCCGTCGGATTGAGGGACTCCGATGGGACGATTGTAAGCAACGCAAGGTTGTTCGCACTCACCTCCCAAGTGCAATTCTCCCTCCAACCAGCGCAGCGTACTCTCAGATGGTTCGGACACTTGCGTATGCTGACGACAAACCCAGCCCGAATAGTCTAAGATTTTGACGCCAAAGCTCATGGCTGGTCTCGCCCGAGCGGCAGACCTCAGACCAGGTGGAAGGATAGCCTCAACAAATTCCTTGAGATGGCTAACATAGCTGTCGACGAGGCCCAACTAATAGCAGCAGACCGGTCAGCCTGGAGAAGCAGAGTTGCGACGCTCTCTACGCCGCCCCCAACGCGGCAGGAGCCTTAAGTCAAAGGCGCAAAATTACTAAGGCTCCTATAGCTCCTTACAGATCTTGTTTTATGTACTTGGAAACTGTTTTTTCACCTAGGTAAACCTGTAATCTGAAAACAATGCCGTTACTCTATGTAAACATTAACACTCTGAGGAGAAGTAGTTTATCAGTTGGCGAGTAGGATTTGAATTAAAATTAGACTGTTAAAACCCACAGTAACTGCTCTTGCTGTCAGATATATTTACTTCTAAAATTGAAAAAGGATCAGTTTATCTCTTCCAGAGAATCGAGTGTTGTATGTCTTTGTTTAACTGATCGTAACAAGTGTTTTTTCTGTTTGCTGAAAATTGGCCATTTTGGCCGTTTTTCTTGGGCCAATAAAAAATCCGGATGTTCTCAAATTGATTTCCTGAGATTATTGGAGCTGTAAAAAGAAATTTAAACAGATTTAGATAAGAAATAAGGCTTGTCAATTGTATTTATTGGTTTCAAATTTTTGGCCAGATATATTTAAAAAAAAAATATCATCCACTTGCAACTTCAAACTATGTACCCAGTTTCCAATTGAATATGGTACACTAGCTTAATTTTTTTAAGAGTATGAAGCAGACCTTGGGTCTTAAATAATCCGTATGTAATTAACTGCTTTGTTTGAAATGTTACGGCCCAAGGGACCCTTCAATAGTTTCTTATTGCCTACAAGTTAGCTAGACATACGTTTGAAGTTTCAATAAAGTATACACCTCTGACAACTCTTTTTTTCTTTTCTGCAAGCAATGAATTGTTTTTTATATCAGTCATTTGCATAAGTTGGGAAAGTTTCCTCGAAATGTGTTTTGAAAGTAGATAATCCTGAAAAGAATCGTCGTGAGATTCTCAGTTCAAAAATACATAGCAAGCCTACCTTTCATCAAATGCTTATTTATGAATCTTTCTAAACAAATTAACTGAGTTGCCAAATATTTACTACCTTTATTGACACATATTTTCTTTTTCAGCTTCTTTGATCGTCAGAATATAATTCTGAAATGATTTTTTTTTTAATTGCTACAATAGACCGAGGTCTGAATAATAGTATTGGAGATGGCTTAGTTGGAGCCTTCAAACCTCTCCCCCAGACTATGTTACCTGATATTTTCAATTACATATTCTCTCTATTTTGGCTTTTTTTTAGTTACCATGCAAAATTTGTTGATTCCTAAAGACAACTAAACATTCAAAACTAAGCCACGACTACCAAAACTGCACAACTTCACATGGCGGTCTGTTTCAGTAGAAATTGCATTTCCTGTTTTTTTTTTAATTTACTAAGATAAATTGGCTGTGTGAGCGTTCATTTCTAATTTAGAAAAAAATACTTTTTTGAGTCCTTAGTTTTTAAAATTTAGCAAGTTTTGAATATACAATCTTGCCAAATCTCCATTTTATTCTCGAATTTTCTTGACTAGGGCTCTGTCCAAAAATTAATAGACATCTAAAGAAGAAAAATTACCCTTAGAAGAGAAATTAAATAAACAATCATAGCAAAAAAACATTGTAAAAGCCCACTTTACTGAAAACGAATTATGTTAGAAATATTTTCTTTTGTACTTATTACAACATTGAAAATAAACGTAAAAATTACAGTAAAATTAAATTTTCATCTGATGAGCTTTCAGCAATTAACATCATTTATATCAAATACTCAGGCTAATTTTATTAGTTATTTTCAAGACAAATATAGTTCCACCACAAACAAGAGTTGGGATACTGCCTCCTCCCCTAATATTCAGCTTGAACATTAGGACTGTTATTTGAAATTATCAAAACTAGGTTGCGTTTGATTTTAATTGTACTTTCAAAGGCTGTTCAAGAAACGTTTTCAGTAAAGCGCCAATAACGCAATAGGCTTTACACTTTTACAGTGAGAGGAGGAAGCAGAACCCAAACTTTTTTTTTTGATGATTTTTGTTCGTTTCAATCTTGATTTGCACATTCAATTTAAGTTTCGCTCGTTTTAAGATTTATTTATTAATTTATACGAGTACCTACTGTATGTTTGTTTGCTATGGTTGTTGATTTAATTTCTGTTCGTTTTGGGTTTCATTGATTCTTTAATAGTAATTATTTAAAAAAACTTTTTCCACAAAATAAGTTTTTCAAAGAAAAGTAAAGAACTCCATTAAACAAAAAATGTGCAGAAATAAAATCAAATAATCTACCAAGCGTGAAACTACCACAAATCAACATCGATAAATAAATGAAACTCAAAACGAACAGAAATTACAATAAATAACCGAGTCCAACTCAAAACGAGCAGAAATTAACATAAGTTGGGCTCAAAACCTCCATGCCTTCCCAAGGCCAGAACATAATTTGCACTTTACTGAAAAAATATAAATGTTTTTACTTTTATAACTTTAATAAATCAAATAATATTAAGATTTTGATTACTAAATATCAGTATATGTATATTAAACTGACAATGCACATTCATTATCTGGAAATCAACTACGCTGAACAAAATGGCTATCTCAAAATTTTGATTGG
>JAQQPU010006039.1:5675-27480 GCA_029168905.1 Artemia sp. Kazakhstan ARC1039 | reverse complement strand
ATAGTAAAGAAGATCAAGGTATTTTGCAGATTCAGCCTCATACAAGTTCGACTTTAAAATGTAATTTTAAAGTCAAACTGAGGCAAATAAAGTCAGTAATTTTAATTGACTTTAAACTTTAAATTGTAAGATAAAATAAAATTTGAAAAAGTACATAATTTTTTTAAGCAAAGCAGAAGATTCATTAAATTTAAGAAGCATAATAATTTCTTGAACTGTAATTTACTTTTAACCTAGGGTATATGCAAGATTTTTAAATAAAAATACAAAAAAAATCCGTTTTACTCATGTCAGAAGATTAGTTCACACATATATGAATAATAGTATATAACAGACATCCTGGCATATGCTTTATGTATTGTTGCGTGATTATATTTTGACTAAATATGAATGTCCTTTCGTCATACTTTTGTTTTTTAGTATAGTTTTGTGTCTTGTTTAAGCTAGTTGCTTTTTTGTTCTTTTTTTTCAGCGTTCATTTTTGGCTTCAAGTCCTGATAAGAGGACTCGATACATCCAGGTTAGATTTCGACCGTAATAACTCTAATACCACACTTTTTATTTCGAACTGCCACTTTTTTCGCAGGTTTTATAGCTCTTTTCTGAAAATCTAACTAATTTGTTTTTGCCATTACTTTTTACTTTAACGTGGATATAGCTGTCATTCCTGAGTCAGTGTCAAATGGTAAACGTATTACGTTTTGAAATTTGTTTTAAATCCTGTTTTTGTTTTTGGTTACTGTGGGCTCGGGCTTTTATTATTATTTTGTGGTAAAACATTTTTTTTAACTTCGAACTGTCGTAACAAACTCTACGTGTTATTGGAATGTTATTGGTATGTATATGTTCTTTTCTATTGAATATAAAAATGATATTAACATATTGGCGGATTGAGGAAAGGGAGCTTTTTTAAGTAGTGGTTCCCAGTGGTTCCCAACCGATTTTGGGCCATGCCTCATTTAGGCATTTCAAAAATTCTGAAGCCCCCTCATGGTATTTAGATTATCTTATTGAAAATTGAGCGTGCATTCACCTTAAGGAAACTTAACAGGCCATTAACTTGGTATTTTTTTTATTTGTCGTCCTCTACGCAAATTGCACTAATGAAAAATGTTACACCCTTTATTATGACGTAATTATAATACTATCATAGGTCTATTTTAGCTCTTTAAATACATTTGAATGTAACGTTATTTGCATGAAAAGTGTTTTTCTTCGAAATTAAGGCTCCAAGTATAATTAGCTGAAGGGTGCATGTCCTGCCCACGACCCACCAGAATATTACAATGCCCCGTGGTATGATCTGTGCCCCACGTAGGAAATCACGACTTTAAAGCATATTAAAGCCAGGGGCGTCGTTATGGGGTGGCAAGGGGGGTAGTTGCCCCTCCCCCCAATAATGTGGAGATAAAAATACTATACATCCCATGCCCATTGACTATCCAGATATGGACCCCTCTCCCCCCCCCCCAATAAAAATGCGGGAGATTTGACCCTGGTTAAAGCATAGCCAAAGGGTGTACACCCTGCCCATGACCCACTAAAATATCACCACGCTCCTCCGGAGGGGCCTGCTCCCCACGTTGGAAATAACTACCCCAAGGTTGCAATATGCTAACGACTAAATATCAAAGATGTAACTTAACTCTCATAAGGATATTGCTAATAAATAAAATGACAAAAAATAATCAATTTCAATTAATCTCTATGCAAGTTGGAAACGCAATACCACTATGCAAATTGGTGCATACAAATTTTGTCAACCCAGTCTCTCTTGAATTGATCAACTATGGTTTCTGAGACAGAACAAAGGGAGTATTTTTGGGTCTTATTGACTTTCAGAAACGTTTTAACAAGCGCGTCCATCTGCTTTTGATAATTAGTTTCCTAGAAGATTCATTGGGTTGAATTTACACTATCATAACACTTTACGTACTCTATATTACGTAATTTACACTTTACGTATAAGAAACCACTAGATTTAGGAAAAGATCACTAGTTTTGAAAGTAAGATCACTAAACATCACTGGCAAAAAAAACTCTAGGCAATGATCAACAATCACTAGAAATAGGGATAAATCACTAGGGGTGATAACAATCAATCAAGGGGCGAAAGCAAAGTGATAAGGGGTGATAACTGATAACAGTCTTTGAGGTAATAAAAGGTTTGAGTTTAAACTTGAATTTAACGACGCTTACAAAAAAATTTAATTATATTATGCAATTATGTTTCTGTAAAAGGAACTAGTTTTTTGTCGGTCAAAAAGTTTGAAGCACATGTAAAAAAAGGCAATAAAAAAGGAGCGGTTGACCCAGTTAGCTTGTAAATGCACTCTGTGAAACATGGCTAAGAAGCACAATGAAAATGAACTGAGCTTGCTTACTGTTCAGAAAATGAGTGCAAAAATAGAAAAAAAATAAAAAGATTGGATGATCAAGGCTTCCAAACATCTATTCGACTTTAATGAAACACTTTTTTAAGAAAATTTATTTAAAAACTTTTCCCATAAAATAACTTAAGAGAAAAGGAGAGAGCTCCAATAAACCACAAATGAGTAGAAATGAAGTTTAACTGGCTTGATTATCGTAATTTCTGTTCGTTTTGAGTTTCATTTATCATTGAATGGTGATTTGTAGTAGCTTTACGCTTCGAAGATTATTTGACTTTTTGATTATTTGATTATTTGACTGGTCATTTTTGTTGTAATGGAGCTCTTCCCTTTTCTTTACAAAACTAATTTTGTGGGAAAAGTTTTTAAATTAGTTTCTGTTCGTTTTTCCATGAATTAATTCATGGGGGAAAAATTAATACATCTGACTGTTCAATACCCGGGGCGGTACACTTTTGGATTTAGACTCGGTGTAGCAGCTTAAAACATAAATAGATAAACAAATATTAATTCATTGAACCGTTAGGATTGCCTCTGACGTAAATGGGTAAGCAGAACTTTCAATTTCTTTTCTAATGGACATCCAAAATCATCAAGGGGGAATATGAAGAGGGACGTCTTGGGAGGATATTTCAGGAGGAATCTCCCGCTGGAGAATTTTCCAGAGTGGGGGTGGGGGTCCCTCTCAACTGTCTTCAAATTTCACTTCAATATCCTCAGCCTTGGAAGTGCTCACAAAAGAAGCAGTAGTTATAGTGGTAGTTATTAGTAGTAATAGTAGTAAGTATAGTTTGAATGCATTTCTAACATATATCAGCCTGATGTACTTACTTGTACTTGTTGCACGTTCAAGCCGCATCCAGACTCATCGTGGCGCCCAGTAGATGACTACATGTCTCCTTCCATAGATTTTTCTCGAGGGGGGCAAAATATAATCTCATTAATTTCGAAAGGTTTTGTTAATCTAATAATTTTTTTCATTGTTATAACGATAAAATAGAGACCAATTAAAATATATATATTGCTTTCAGTTGTGGTAAAAGAGGGACAACTTTCCATTTATATATCTAATAAGATATTGCAGATATACCCTTGGGATAACCTTTATATTCATAGTGTGTTTTAATTTTTTTCAACTTCCCCCTCAAAACTTTTTGGTCTTTTCATCCTAGTACTCTTAGCGTTAGTCGTAGTTAAAGCAGTTACAGCAGTAGTAGCAGTGGTAGTAGTAGGGGTAGTAGTGTGCAAGCATTGCCTTTCGTCAATTGGTCTTTCCTCATAAGTATTCCTTGAAAGTTCAAACTTAATTCCCTAATCCTTCTCTGATATACATTCTGATATACAATCCGTCTCTGATATACAGTCTAATCCGTCTAATCCCTAATCCGTCTGTGATATACAGTCTCTGATATACAATCTGCATGCACACAGTAATTTTAGATTTAGTCCAAATTTCCCCTTTGTATTTTCTCAAATTTTCACCTTCGTAACCTTATTGTTATTAGCACTAGCATCATGGTTGCAGTGTAGTAGCAAAAGCAGTAGTAACAGCAGTAGCAATGCATTAGCAGAGGTAATAACAATTGTAACGGCAATATTAAAGGCTGTAGTAGCATAAACATGTTCACTTTTAACCAGTAGAATATCCCTCTCACGATGCCCTGGAAGTTCCAGCTTGATACGGTGAGCTGTTCCAAAGATGTTGCTTATACGCTCTTTTGACAATCTCTGTGCACATAGTATGTTCTGATTTTGTTCAAATTTCTCCTCAACATTTGCTCAAATTCTAGTTTCAATATTCTTAGCCTTGGAAGTATTCTCTACAAAAGCAGTAATTGTAGTGACAGTAGTGATATTAGTAGTAGCAGTAGTAGCTATTGTAGTATCTGCAAACACTTCTTCACTTTTCTCTCACAGAAAGGACACAAGGACTTCCAATTTTCAATCAAATCCAAACCAATTAAGAGCATTAAGATGATAATACTCTTAGCCTTACAAGTAGCTGCAACTGAAGTAATAGTTGAAGTAGTTCAGTAGCAATAGTAGTAGCAGTAGTAGTAGTAGTTGTAGTAGTGTTAGTAGTAGCATGAACATGTTGCCTTTTGGTCAATTGATCATCCCTTTAAGTATTCTCTGACAGTCCCAACTTAAAACCCAAGTCAATCCCTGAGATACACCCTTTTGACAATCTTAAAACACTTAGTGGGTTTTGATTTAGTCTATATTCCCCCCTCAATATTCTGTCAAATTTTCAACTTCATACGCTTAGCTTCAATAGTATAAGGATCATAGTAGTAGTGGTAGCTGTAGGAACAGTAGTAGCAGTAATAGTGTTGTATTAGCAGTAGTATTAGCAGTAGTAGCAACAGTATTAATAGCAGTAGTAGCAGCTACATGTTTCCTTTTGGTCAGTTGATCATCCCCCTTTTAATGTCACAGAAATTTCATCTTGATACAGTAAGCCGCTCCAAAAGTATTGCTGATAGGCCTGTAATACCAATCTGTATACACATACTATATTTTGATTTAGTTCAACTTTTCCCTCAATATTTTCATTTTAATATCCACAGCCTTGGTAGTAGTCGCTACAAAGGCAGAAGTTTGAGGGGTAGCAGTGGTTGTAGTAGTTGAAGTAGTATTAGCGTGCAGATTTTGCCTTTTTGGTCAATAGATCATCTTTCCTAATCATCAAACAGTTTGTGGTAACGAACCTTTAAGTAAGGAGCTAATCGGCTTAATAGTTACCGATATTCTAAAAAACGGAATTTTGATATCAAGATATATCAAAAGAATCAACTCATTATGCTGATTCCAAATACATAAGATTCATCAAGTTTAATCTTATCCATCAAAAGTTACGAGCCTGAAAATTTTTTATGATTTTTAAAAGGAAAAGAATACCCCCTAAAATTCAAGGAATCTGAACAGAAATCACAGCATCAGATTCAGCTTATTACAGAACCCTAGTGTAGAAGTTTCAAACTCATATATTGAAAAATGTGGAATTTTGCAATTTTTTTGCCAGAAGAAAGATCACGGATGCGTGTTTATTTGTTCTTTTTTTCTAGGGGTGATTGTATCGAAAAATATTCCTAGAAGATCAAAAGAGGGTGCATTCGAACGGAAACTGAAGATATAGTCCCCATTTTAAGTGACCAAAAAGATTGGAGGGCAACTGGCACCTCCCACATCCTGTTTTCTTCATGGTTATCTGATCAAAATTTTGAGATAGCTATTTTGTTCGGCATAGATGAAAGATCCAATAGCCACGTGTCCTTAGGGGTAACATAACCCCCCACAGTCCATGGGGAGAGGCCTATAATTTTTAAGATTAGCCCATGGTTTATGCATAGTATTTGATATTGAGAAGTATACAGACATTTTTTTTTCGTGGGGGCATTTTCTGCTTTGGGCGGGCTTCCATAGGAAGAACTTATCATTGGGAGGGGAATTTCTGGGGGGTGAACTTCCAGGGGAAACTGGAGATGTCCCGGGGGAACTATCCAAAGGCTATTTTCAGTTTGTTTTGGATTTCTAGGAAAAACTTTCCACGGAAGGTGGGATTTCGGAAGTGGTGGAGAAAACGATTAGAAATTAAAGTATTTTTCATATAAAAATATGCTAAGGAGAATTTTTCAACCTGAATCGTTAGCAATTAATTTTACGGGGGGGGGAGCAATTTTCAGCGAGGATGGAACTATCCAGAAGAAATTCTATTGGCGAGTGTATTTTACGTAGGAGGGTATTTCCACTGAAGAGTTTCCTGTGAGAGGGGGGGGGTCATAGAGGGTAAGCCAAATTTACCCATATTATTTGAAAAATGATAAGAAATTTCTTTTAAAAAAGTTGTTTTTTTGTAACTGAAAGTAAGGAGCAACATCAAAACTCAAAACGAACATAAATTATTGCGTCTATAAAGGGTTTGCCCCCCTCCACAATACCTTGTTCGTTACGCTGAAATTTGACTGTTTGTCCCAATTTCTTAAGTACGGCTTTAAAAACACAAAGGCCGTTTAATTAGAATAGGAAGCTTTTTAAAAAAATCTAAAAGCACAAAAAACAACATCATATTCTCCCTGCGAAGTCATTATGCTTTATTGTCGTTGAAAAGTCGCATTTTGCTATTTCCTTGCTATTTACCCTTTAAGTTTAAAAGTTAGTATGATTTTTTGCTTTCAATTCAAGAAGAAGATAAAAAGTCATATACATAATTCTATAATATTTCGTTATTTGGATATCCCTCTATTTTAAAGCTGAGACAGATTTTCTGGCAGAAGAAATGATGGAATGTAGGAATTATAACTCTCCAAAGGGTTCACCTGAATGTTTACCAAATCTTACTTATTTGGAATTTTTGTTCTAACTCACTTTTAAGCAGTAATGCAGTTAGCAGATAGTTACTGGTAAACAAAAATTGCTTTGTTTTCACTTTTCTAAAATAAGTGAAATTAAGTGGTAAAAATTGCTTCAAGGTAAGATAATATATTTATTTAGATCAAACATACGGTTTTTTAAGCAAAGCACATACAAAAAACACAATATCATATACCCTCACAAGGCTGTATGGATAGGAATGCAGGCGAAAAAATACCCTAAAGAAGAAAATAAAAATGACGGGCAGCCGCAGTTGAGTTTAGCTTAGTTGAGTTAAGGTTGTATGGGTCCTCTGTAGGGCTATTCTCAAGCCCATCATTTTATCTAAACCTGAGAGGGGATGGGTCAATAACTTAATTTTAAAAATTGACATGGGTGAAAACAAAAGGCTGACACACATACAAAAAATTTGGACTTTAATTTATGCCAAAGGCAGAAATTATATGAGTTCCACCCTTTTCTGGAGCTTTAGTAGAAAATGATTATAAAATCCACTATAGGAAAGCGCATTCTTTTTAAACTAATTTTCTCTTCGTCTGTATTTCTGACTTGGGGCTTGGAAAGGGTTCAATATTAGCACGCAGGGTTGTGAACTAGGTTGCGACTCAAGCAAAATTAATGGTACTAATCAAGATCACTAAAAAGCACTACCACAGCACAAAATGTACTACCTCCCAAAAATTTACGACGCTTTCTGCTACATGCAACTTTTAAGTAATTAAATTAACTAAAGAGACAATTAATGAAAAATTAACTAGAGTTAATTTTTATTTTTCTTTAGCTAATTCTTCTCAACTGACTTCTGCCATGACAGAAAAAGACAGCTTATATGGGATGCAACTACAAGCAATTGAAACAAAATTGCACAATCTTGGGATATTAACTTTCAACGGCCCATGATTGCCAATTGTTGTAAGACCACGTTCAAACTATCCAGTTTCTTGAAAAATTGCATGGGAAAGTGGAAGCAGTGAAAGTTGTCGATATGCACTTTTTTTTTTAAATGTATACGTAAAAGTTCCTTGGTTATCCTTAAAAAAGCTGTTTTATTTTCTTAACCAGAATCTGTCCCCAAAAAATTTTTAAGCATGCATCATTATTTTGGACAATTAGCCCTTTTTCTGTTGAAACCACTGTACAAAGTTGAAACCAGTCAATGGCTTCATAAAAAATTAAACAAGAGAAACGGGTTTTAATTTCTATAAAGCAGTGAATACAAACACTTAATTAAACAAAAATACTCCGAATATTTCGGCCCCACATCCGGGAGCCTTTCTCAATGGAAAAAAACAAAAAACAAAAAAATTTCTTACATCAACATAAAAAACATACTCAATAAACAAAAGTAAAAATATAAATAAATAGGAAAAGAAAAAAATATTAAATAAACCATTCCATTCACTGGCGTATAAACAAAATCAAATGTTTATATTGATTGGAGCACGCCTTCTCACAATATATAAATGGAAATGAGATTTTTCAAATTAATCTGACATCGTTTTATGTTTATGCTTAATAGAAGAATTTGTAATCTTTACTTTAATCAATAACAGTAATCAATATTGTATCATGTTTGCTATTCACACTGGCTTGGAAAAGAAGGCATTCGGAAATATATCAAATATCCAAAGTGTAAATGAATAAATTGAAGGATCCATTCTTAATTGATATTTTTTACATATTAGAGTATAAGTAGATAATTTTTTCTTTATTAATTCGTAGAATACAAATAATAAATTAGTTACAATACCGCTTGCACAGCTTCATTATATAAAAGATATATACACAATTAATCTGTTCCATTCTAGGTAGAGTTTCGTTTATACGAAAGATTATACAACTTATGAAATGCTGAAAAGATTGGAGATTCACACCCTGATTTTGATCTATCAGCATACACCAAGATTTCCAGTTGCCAATCTAGTGAAATTAACGGTACAACTCGGCAGCATTTACATCAGGCGCAGTGCTGCTACCCTTAGTAAAATTTTACTAAATTTAGTAAAAAAAAGACCCGAGTTACTTAATTAAGGTCAGATTTAGTAAATTTACCAGAAATATGAACAAAATGTTTAACAATTTTTTGGCCAAGTCTCATTCTGTTGAACAAAAATTTGAACATTTTTCACTATCTCAGTCTACATTTTTATTCTATGGCTTCGGTTTCAGTCTCTCACCTCTTCATCACCATCAGTATATCGCGCAAAGCATTGACAATCCTAAGCGTGGAAGCAACCAACAAAATTCGTTTTTATTGAGATGTTTTTTGTTTTTTCTAACAAGTGGATAGAAACCGCAAAATATTGAAATGTTTTCTTAACGGTTGATTCCTCCCAGCAACCAATACAAAATTAGGTGAAACACACACTGGGCCTGATGTTGCAATGCGCTTGGAAAAATAGTTCAAACATGGGGAATCAAGCTACCTTACATGAAGTAAGCTATTTCCGTGGGTAGGTATTCTCATGTCCGAGTGAAATTCCGACAGAAGTCACGAAAATTAAAACCTTTTGTATGGTTTCTATAGCTGTAGTCTCAAAGTCTTTAACCCTGTTAGTGATAATTTTATAGTAAGTTACATCGCAATTGGTAACAAACAAGTACAATTTGAACGAAATAACAGTCTTTAGTTTGGTCGAAATGCAATCCTGAAGGCAGAGCAGTTTAGTGTACCATCTGTCAAATACAAAGGTCCCACGTTATAAGAGATTTGAATCTCCAGTACATAGCTGAATGAACCTGATTTTTGGAAACTGTTTTTTTTTTTTTTTTTTTTTTGCTCAAGAAAGGGCAGATAATGTGATGGAACCAATTAAAGTATTTGAACCAGATTTTGAGCCTACTTCTCCATATAACCTGCTCAAATGTGAAGGTTTGTTACTATTTCCAGGGGATCGATGTTGCTTTTGTCAAGATCCATGGCCCAATCGAGCTTGCAACATGGGAAGATTTTATAGTTTTTCACATGATCCCAGAAACCACCAAATCTGGGGAAGTAAGAAGGTTCACTGGTCTTGAAAATGAACCCTCCCTTTTTTTATATTGATGGTAGCCAGGGGCGGATCTCCAGATTTTATTTGGGGGGGGGGGGGGGCAAGAGGGGTTCATATCCGGAAAGTCAAGGGGCATGGGATGTATAATATTTTTTTCACCAAATTATAGGGAGAGGGGCAACTACCCCCCCTCCCTAACACATCTTCTCCAACAATTCAAATCATTGTTGGAGAATTTAAAGCGCAGTGCAAAGAGTATAGGTAATTTAGAAGACTAGAAACTGGGACTAGTGTTGACAAAAAACATCAGCACCATCTAAAATTGTGAGACGCTTGGCATTTTTCCAAGCCTTGTAGTCGTGTAAGGGACTGCGATCAGACACTTATTACTGCACTCTACTAACAACACAAATTAAATAATTATTTTTATTATCGCACTGGAAAAAAGTGCCATATAGCCAAACACAGATGACTGACTTTTTTTGTCAACACTAGCGCCAGTTCTGACTCTTCCAAGTTACCCATGCTCTTTGGCATAATGTTCAAAAGCCAGACAATCCTTCAAACCAGGGTAATAAGGGCAACTGAAATAAAACAGGAATATTCTTTTCATAGTATCTCAACGATGGAAGGGCTAAATTATGAGCATTTGCTACAAAGAATAGAATTTTCAGATCAAACGTTTTAAACGAAACCGGACACACAGTTGATGCATTCATAATATTGTCAAGGCCGGACTCTAAAATTTACGTGCAAAAAGCAGACAGCCTTCTTCATAGACAGGATGATTTCAGATCGTTTTAATTTCGATATCACTCCTTACTTGGGGACAGACCGATCAACACAACGCTGTAATTTTGGTTCTGAAACTGGGAAGGTTGAAACACAAGTTCTTAATAATTCTAGATCGATTGACAATGTCAGAATTCTCTTTTGCCTTTTATTTTAGCCGTATTTTAGGTCAAAATTACTTGTTTGTGGCATAAAATGGCAGAAAGATGCATTTGGCTGTGGTTCGAGTTTTTTTTTTATTATTACTATTCTAGGAAGCACTTTTAAATCTTTAGCCACTGACCTTAGACCTTAGTTTTTCCTGTGCCTCCAGAGGCACATAGGGCATCCACGAAAAGTCTCCAGTCATCTCGGAGGTGTGCTGCAGCTAGTACATCTTCCTATTTGGGCCGTAGGGAAGCATGTGCATTTGACAAGTCTCTTCTGTGTGAACGTCTCTGGGCGTTTCTAGGATGGCCTCGTCTTCTTGATCCTTCTGGTTGCCAGAAGAGGATGGAGTTTGGCAAGTGATTTCTGCCATTCCTGATGACATGCCCAAGATAACGCCACCTACGTTGACGGATAACGTCTAATTATGCCACCACTGAAAGTTTGGCATAATGTTAAAAAGAAACCAAAACCAGGATCCTCTTCCTAGGGAGAAATACGTCAGCGTCGGTAACTATTGCCAATTGTCATTTCCTGCTTATCCTTCGCTATCGTGATTAGTTTCAAAATTAGATTACTGCTATTCTTGATATAAAATGCGTATAAACAAAAATTCAATACACATATTTTATTCGTACAAAAAAGTAAAAAAATAATAAAAAGTTATTTCTCTTTATATTACTCTGTTGATGACATGGATAACACCATTGGTAGCTGGGATATCAGCTTGTATTACATTGGCTCCATTTACAGTGACACCAGCTATAAGATAAATTACTCAAATTAGAATGTTAAACTTGAAGAGATTATTAAACGCAAACAAACTGTTTTAAATCTCAAACAGACCCAATAGCCTATTGAGTACGCTTTATATAAGGGGCAGTTTTTTTTTCCCAATGTTGAGCCCCGATCTCTTCCCAGTGGGACATATCACGTAACAATAATACGTTTTCCAGTTGCTAACTGACTAAAAAAAGACGCAAAGAAGTTTTTCAACAGTTCAGACTTCAGTCCTGAACCACAGGATCGTTTTTTGCAATTTCCTTTACTTTTCAAACATCTCAAAAATTTATTTATTTTTATCTCTCTGTTACATTGGTTTCCCTCATCTCTAAATATGAGTGTCCTGAACTGAATTCCGGTATAAATAAACCTTTTAGAGTTTATGCTACTGAAGTAATATGTAAAGGTTTTAAGCACTGCACAATTGCCAGGAACCGGTATGACAGAATGACATGATCTCAAGCTCTCAGTTTACAGCCTATTAGCAGGAGCAGCCATGAATAGGTTCCATGAGGTTAGAAAGAATTTGAGCTATGTATTTTTATTTTGTTTTTTTTCTTCCAGCAAAGACTCCAACTCATATATTCAAGACGTCAAAGAGGAATCACTTCACAGGTGGGTCAGACGGCTGTCACAGCACGTGAATTATTTCCAGCAAATCTAAGTGCAGAAATACTGACAGTTATTTTAGCTCTTTGCCTGCAAAGCGTGGGGCGCAAACTTGAACCGTTAGGTTAGGAGCCATGAATAGGCTCCATGAGGTTAGATAGAATTTGAGTTATATAGTTTTAATTCTTTTTTTCCAGCAAAGACTCGGACTCATATACTCAAGACGTCAAGAACTAGAGGAATTACTCCACAGGTCGGTCAGACGGCTGTCACAGCTCATTGCCTACAAAGCGTCAGCCGCAAACTCAAACTGACAAGAACAAACACTGTAGTTTCACCAGACGATAAGCAAGCGTATAAAGAACGGGTAACACTTCCCAGGCGATTGATTGCTCTCGAGCAAGACTTGCAGTTCATGGCCACCTTGCTCCTCTGATCTGACTTTATTTGACTACTTTCTTTGGTTGCATAAAGAAGAGAGCTTCCAAGGACAATTTCGACATAATTGACAGGGTGAAAGAAAACATCAAGATTTAAGAGACTGTGGCAAAGGCGTTTGAAAAGAGACTGGCCCAGCATGCTTCGCAAAATAATGCAAAGCCCTTTAACCTTTAAGCCCTTTAAGAGTCAACTTGAAAATTTGGCTTTCTTGCACAACAAATCTTACCATAAATAGAGTTTGTCTTCTAATGTTAAGTTATCTAGCTGCTGGAGGTTTTGTCTACAATCATTATTTTATTAAGCCTTTATCATTCGTGATCAGGGACACAACCATAGAGTACATCACAATTAGCTGCTATTTTATGAATATTGGCAATAACTTGTATCCATTAAATATATTCAAATATCCTTAATATTATAACACTTTGCTGAAAATGCAGCAACCAGCACAACAATGTATATAGTCTAATTACAATGATAAAATTTAGTCATTAACTACAAACAGACCTAGCGTTTAAAATATCAGTAGTTTCTATTTGTGTTTGAAAATTTAGTTAAATGTTTGTGCTGAATGTGATGCGAAAATCCCCAAGAAAAGGGATTTACTTATTAAGAAAAAATTGTAAATTAGAAACTTTTTAAATTACTTAGAATTTATACAAGAAACTATTACGTTTTTCTATAAATTAATATTGTATTATATTGTATAAGGATATAAATGTACTATTGTATATGTAATTTTAAAAGTTATAAATATTGTATTATTAGTAATATTATATTGTTATTCTGTAAACTTGGTAGTTTAAGCCCTTCTGAACCGTGAGGCTTACGCTAGGTTGAGATTACTTCCAGTGGCGGCTCTTCGCGATTTTTTTTTATGTAAAATTGCGTCAGTGGTAAGTCTGCTTCTTTCTAAGTGTGTTTTCACATGTTATTGAGGTTTATTCCCATGGTACACGGCAAGGCCGTATCCAGGGGGGGAGGGTTACCCGGTTTAACCCCCCCCCAAAAAAAAAAATTTTTGACCGAGTCAAAAATAAGTCAAAAATTAGTAAAACCTAGATAAAAATCAGTAAAATTAGGAGAACTGAGAGAAAAATTATAAAACCCCCCCCCCCCGAAAAAAAATCCTGGATCCGCCCTTGGTACAAGGTCAATGAACAAAATTTGTGTTAATTGTTTGGTTACGTCTAGTTCTTTTCTTCTCTTGATTTAGAGGGCTAAGTTATGGAATTTGTTAAATGATAATATTTAAAGTAAGGATTTAAGTTAATTTAAAAATTTGTTGAAGAATGGATTGTTTTCTCAATATGAGTTTAGAGATTAAATTAATATGATATATAATTGATAGAATAAGATGGTGTTAAATCATTAAAACTTGTATTAATGTACTAATTTTGATTGATGTGTATTAAGGGAGGAGATTAAGGGATTACTTTTTCTTTCTGAGGATTTGTTTCATTATTCCTTCTCCATATCGTGCACTGACATTTGGAGAGGATGCATTTTTGTTGTGTTTTGTTAATCATTGGCAATAAATTAAAAAAGTCTAGAGAAAAACGTCGCGATTGCTGATTGCTGTCATAAAAATAAACCAATGGATTTAAGAAGCGTTTTTCAATACACAAGTAGAGGATAGTAATCTGACTTTTCTTTCTTTGGTTTGCTTTTATAGTTTATAGAATAGGCCATTATTTGGTGCTTTTAATTACAGCTGTTTGACATTTCTGATCAAAACTAGTTCTAAAATTATTTCAAGTCAGTTAAATGGCTCTCTTAGGTCATCCAGTGATGTAAACTCAAGGAAATATGGGGGGGGGGGGATCCGTTATCTAAAATAGAAGGGATGGGGTGGAATCAATTCTGCTGTTTTTCAAATATCTCATGGAAAATAAAAAAACTGTGTCATTTTTCAATGGATATACAAAAAAAAGATGTCTTCCAAAAGATAGGGGAAGAGGAGGAGGGAAAATCTTCAGGGCGGAAGAATTGCCTCCCTTTCCAGTAGAAGCCACTGCATACTAAGAAAGATGTAGGAAATTTCATACCTGAAGTTTTTTGGAGGTGGATTTGCTTGCCAGGCTGAGCTGTCTGTACAGCACCGGCTGAAGGTACACCCGCAGCAAAGACGGTACCAGGAACAACATGACCAAGAAGAACACTGCTCAACGCGGCCCTGTCTCTCAAGAGGCCATCAAGAGCTCCAGGTGGTAGAGCAGCAAAGGCATCGTTTGTTGGAGCAAACAGGGTGTAAGGTCCATCTAGGGTGAAGATGCGTTATTAGTAACTTGCTAAGGGAAAATTAATCCAAGTTGCAGCTGACAAAAATTTCAGAAAATCCTACTGTAAAATTAGTTATGGCAAAGAAACTAGAGAACTAGTGATTATTTTCATCACTAGAGAACTAGTGATATTATTTGGCCGGTAATGCACACTATTGCAGAACCTTTAACTGCAAAATAATGCTCATTAGCTTTTGAAGCGATGATTTCCTTAAATAACATTCAAGTGAAAATTAAGAAATTGTGCTTTAAAATGTATATTATAACTTAAAATACAAATTAAATACGCCATTTAAATAGGAATTAAAATGTATCTTAAATATCACTTTGGCTTTGTCTCAGCTGGATTTAGCAAAGAACAAATCCTGGGGAGTCAGGCAGCAGAGTCACTCAAATATGACAGCATATCCCAGAGAAGTAATTTTTCAATTTATACGTATTAAAACATACTTGTTATCATTTTGTATATGCAAGATAGGTATTTGTCAAATATTACTTTTCATTCTAATAGAATGGTTTTAATACTTACAAAAGGTACTAGATATAGCAATTCAATTTCAAATGAGTTCTTAAACAGCTCTCTATGATGTTCTAGTGCCCTGCTACCAGCAAAGAAAAAAAACGCACACATCATTCCTACCCTTGCAAAAAAGGGACCCCTTCTTTTCTTTACTATGCTGTAGCAAATGCTGTAATCATGACACGGCAACTAGGGCTACAGAACCTTTCTCCTTTAATAAATTATTCTTTGTGGAGATGCCCCTTAGTTCCTGAAGATCTTGCAGATGACTCCACAAAGGACGGTCGCTCACCTTGTAACTGTCAATAGATAGCATTTTGACCCTATTTTGGTCAAAATTCTAAGTCAAATTGGCTAAATATATAATATAGTCATATTGGCTATAATATAAATATAGTCAAATTGGTTTTTCGATAGTTTTAAATAAATTGGCTATTTCGAAACTGTCAATAGATAGCTTTTTGACCCTATTTTGGGTCAAAACTCTTACGGAGAAGAAGCAAATGACAAAAACGTTTCACATTTGCAGTAGACAAATGTTTTTCAAATAGACGTTATGCAAATGAAATGATTCATTTTATTATTTAAAAAAGGGACTAGAAGATTAAATTTACGCTGGAAACAGGCTATTCTTATCGTTCTTATGGCCAGTGATTACTGGTACAGTGTGTGATTTATCTTACAGCTACGACAGTGCTTAAAACACCGACACGACCATCAAAGAAAAAAGACATGCATGTTGACTATTCTCCGTTTGGTAATTGTTGAATGAAATTCTCCGTTTGGTAATTGTTGAATAAAAAGAGGTAATGATTATGTAGTATCTTTTTGGCTCTCATACACTGTAAAATTCGCTTTTCAGAAATTTTAGAAGTTTTTAGTTCTTAAATTTTTAAAAGAAATTTTTAATTTCAGAAATTTTTACCCATTAGCTTTTGACAAGTAAATTTAAAGTTAATGAATACTGCGCATTTAGAATATCCAAAAAACTATTTTTTTTTAAATCAAACTCCGTTTTTGAAATTGACAAGATTGGCTCTTTACTTAGTTTGTTACTGCGAGCTCTGATTCGGGGCGCTCTTAAATACAAGGGATCCCCTTTTAAGACAGTTCTTCTTGGGAAAAATTCAAAAAATTATATCATACAGATTGGAACATGAAGCCTCCCAGCGTTCTTTGATGGGTTGGAATTGATGGTTTAATTCCCATAAGGCTTACTAGCCCGTATAGGAATTTCTATCATCGGTTTCAAAGATTATGGAAATTTTTTAGTAATAATATCTTTAATACAAGTCAAATTGGAGTTGAAATATTGTCAATCAATGAGACTTGAAATAATCATAAAAAAACCTCTGCAAAAATTCTATAGCCTATTATTATAACAAGCAATTATACTATTTATTATACTATACTATTATTTTATTATTTATACTATTATACTATACTATTATTTTATTAATTTACAGTTCGTTACCATAAACTGTTATATTGAAAACTTGTTAGAAGTATAAAAGCTATGTATATATTTTGATGTTTTAAGGGAAGGTTCGAAATTTAATGACAGTGGCTGTGACTCTTAAACGCCTCTCAAACCTCTTATGACGAATCTCAAACCTCTTAAAAACCTCAAGCCAATATTTTTATAAGCCTCTCAATTCAAGATCTTGCCTGCATGTCTAATATCAGGCTCAAACAAGATTGAACTACTTTATGACTTACCAGCTGAAAGTGTATCGACTAGACCAGCCTGTTGGACAGCTGTTACCAAAGTAGTGAATCTCTGGTGAGGATCGTTGATAAGAACTGATGGAATCGGTGTTTCTGGGATAGGATATAGGACCCTGTTTACAACGTGGATGATACCATTGGAGGCACGTACATCTGGTTTGATGACTTGAGCACCGTTGACAGTGATAGCCTAGAAGATAGAGTAAACATTATACACATAACACAAGCAACAAAAAGAAACAAAAACATAACACTAAAATAAGCATGGAAATGTGTCTTCAATTAATAGGAGTTTTGGGAACTTGCAGTATTTATCGATAGAAGAACGGGCTGTAATATGTAAATGACTATAAAGGAAAGGGTTTTAGAAGCTGTTTGTTAAAGAAGAAAGTGCTTTATATATTGAATTTTAATCTTTGCACATTAACAGCTGTTTCAGCTATTTTAATTTCAGCTTGCTGTTTTTATTTACCATAGTTTGAATTCATATTCATCGGAAACTTTGGGATTTTTTTTTCACCTCTTTTTATTATTGCGATGAATTTTGGGATTTTGGGAATTTTTTTTCACCTCTTTATTATTGCGATGAAACTAGGAATAGTGTCTGTGGATCGTAGTACTCAACTTGCATCTTTGGTTCCGTGTTTTGCAGGATTATAGGTATAAATTTCTATCCCCTAGGTGCAAGGCTATCCGATCATATTAGCGAATTCAAGAGTAGGTTGTAACGTTTCCTTCAAAGAAGTTGTTAATTATTTAGATCAAAATTTGACTGTTTATTTTGTTTATGTCTCTAATTCTTTCTATTTTTTTTTGCTCATTTTTCTGTTAATAATTTTTGATTATGAGTGAGGAATTAATACATAGTAATAGTAGGTTATAATAATTCAAACAACCATCATATACAACCCAACGTGTTTTCCACGCGGTTGTTGAAAGATGGCGTATATGTTGTTTTAAGTAATAAACTTATTTATTAATCTATTTGCTTTTACCCGTCGGTTATCTTCAAGAAAAAAAGATAAAGATCCCTGTAACCCGCTTTAAACTACAAACATGTTACTTTTCGGACTTTTCGGATACTTTTCGGATCCACAATATAGCTAAAAAGAGGCCTCTTAGCCCATTTGGGCCTAATTTTCCTTCGCAAGGCTTTACACTAGTTTGACTATTATTACGCTACATACCAAGATTGGCATTTGGCATTATAATCTAATACCAAGAAAGACCAAACGCCAAACAGTAGATGGAGTGGGAGTTTTTTGTTCTTCAACCCTAGCACTAGTTACCATTCTTATAAGTTATTCTTACTCTTTAAAACACAACCCCGTTAGCCTGTGGTTTAAACGTATTACTTATCATCTTTCGAAAATTTTCATTTGTCACACAGTTTAAAAAGACCACCTCATTAGCGCTGCAGTCCGCAGTTCGTTTTTTTTTTTTTTTTTTTTGGTGTTTTTTGTTGAAATCTTGATTTGAAAATCTTTCAAAATTTCAAAATCTTAATTGCCATTGGGCTTGTGAAACCCTTTTGTAGAAGTAGATCTTATCATACTTCTTCAACTTGAGTACTTACATTTTCGTAAATATTAACACGAACTTTAGCCCCTTGAAGGGTTGGTGCAGTAAGTTCATTGGCAAGAGCTGTAGATGGCACTTCCCCTTGTACAACGTGGTAGAGCAAGACTTTTTGGAGCAGTGCAGTATCTTGTCCTAGTGCGTCAAGTGTTGGCTTTGGAAGGGCAGCAAAAGCTTCATTTGTTGGGGCAAAAACCGTGAATGGTCCTGCAAAATTTAAAATACTAATTAATTTTCTTCTTGTATTGATCCCTGAGAAATTCAGCAAGAGTAACAATAGATAAATTTCATTGTAACCCTCTATGTATAAAATAAAAACTATAGAGGAATGTAGGAAAAGAAAAAGACAGTGAAGGACAGAGCACAAAAGAAAAATTTACAGCTTTAAACAATTTAAGGTTTAAAATATTGTTCTTCCAATGAATTTCATCAGAAATTAGCCATTTAAAGAAGACAAACCATCCAGGTAATTCAAACAGAAATTAACAGATGATAAAATAAAAACAGAAAAACAGAAACAGAAAAACAGAAATTATGTGCTCGAGCTCATTTTTAATAAACCAAAAAATAAGTGCCGTAGTAAAGTGGCGTATACCGCCATATTGTTCCACGTTGCTATCAATTGAAAACCCTGTTATCACCAGTTTGTTTAAAAATGTCAATATCTTTAAATTGACGTCCCCATTTCCAAAGGCAGTGATATTACACAGCGAATACAACACAGATAATACTGACATTTTTTTTAAGGCTTTATTTAACTAAGTTTACGCATTTGAAACTCGATAAAATTATGTAAAGTGGTGTTTAATTTCAGATTAGCCATGATACAGTATGGCCAGGGGATCTTGTGTAAGTTTTTTTTTTTTGGGGGGGGGGGGGATATGTATGCTAGAAGCCTTAAAAAGTGTGCTTTTATACTTGAATATACTAAATTACCATGAGCCTTCATATCAAAACGAAAAAAATCGAAAAGGAGACAGAACCAAGGATAATTACAGCCATTGCACAAACCATAAACCATGAACAGCCATGTGGAATTTTTTTCCCTTGCTGTTTACTTACTTAATCCCCCATACCTTAGGGAATATTTTGGGGCTATGCTTGTATTATTGTTGCTGAGCGGGAAGGCACCCCTGTTATTGCAGAAAAGTGTTTACTTTATAACATAAGAGATTAAATTCCAACGCCTATCGGCACAGAGGTGGCGAAGATGAGGGTGGGGAATATGAGCACCATTGTTGAATTTCTTAGGAGGATGGGGTGTTCCCAAACTTCTAGAAACCTTGATTTCACCAAAATTAAGATGAAAATATTTTTCATTTTTTGTAGGTGCGTACATTACTTTAGTTTCTTATTTTCCGACAGGCATTACCCTTCTCCACTGGGGCGAAACATTATAAAAATTCACCTTGAAAACCATAGAGAGGATGACCCTATAATTAACTTGACATTTCAGATACACAAATCCCTTCTAGCACCTCTCCTTATAAATATTTGGAGGGGTATATTTTCTTAGTGCTGATTAGTGACTTTGAACGCATCGTTTAACAGATACTAAAGCAGTTGGTTAAGAAGATGGAACCCCTCTCA
The DNA here is from genome assembly GCA_029168905.1 of Artemia sp. Kazakhstan ARC1039. Classification (NCBI taxonomy): domain Eukaryota; kingdom Metazoa; phylum Arthropoda; class Branchiopoda; order Anostraca; family Artemiidae; genus Artemia; species Artemia sp. Kazakhstan ARC1039. Next base: position 7,253 of record JAQQPU010006039.1, on the reverse strand, counting down.
TATACAGAATAGTTTTGTTCGTTTTATGCCTTAATATAGCACTTTACTTTCATTTAAGGAAACTGTTTTTTTTTAGGTTTAATCACAAACAAAGGAGCAATCTTTAAGACAAAAGGCCCTATTTTGTTTATAAGAAATCTACAGAATTTGTTAGAGGTTTATGATTCACGAAATAGGGCAAATATGTTTTTTTTTAATATAGGCTGTGAAAAAAACTTTAAACGTAAAATAGGTTTAATAAATTTGTTCTGAGTTAGGGCTTTTTTCAATAAGTTATATTATAACATTAAACAAGCAAGATATTCCACTGCATTTTTGTTTAAAATTGTATCATCTACTACTGTAGTTAATCTCCAGTCTTCTGTTTGGAGACTTTCCGTAACCTCGAATACCGTTAAAATTATCTAAATAGTTGTGTGTATTTTAACAGAACATGTTTACACATTTAGGTAAGGCTGTCTGAATAAATTTTATGATGACTACTGCCCACTTATAGCCCTGTATTTATAGAACTTTTACCCTTATTGTTTAGACAATAAAATTAAAAAAACAATTTATGTAGCTATTATAAATCAAAAACTGTTGGATAAGCTTTGCTAAGTGAAGGTGTAAGTAAGTTTTATTCACGCATTCGCAAATAAATAAATAAAATAAATAACACTTTTGCGCTGGAGACGACCTATGAGGTTTTGTGGCTCACGAATGTCTACGTAACTACTTACCAATTAATTCAACTGTTTAAATAAACCTCAATTATTTAGATAAATCTATTACAAATAAACGATGAATAAATAAACCATAACATTTATATTAAAAAAAAACAATCTAAATAAAAAAAATTGAATAAAAAATAATAATAGATAAATAAAAAATAAAATAAAAATAATAGTAACAAATCTTGTCTAAATCACTTCAATAATCAACCCCCTACCTCCACCCTGCCCTCTCACCTCCACCTTACCCCCTGCCCACCCTCACCTTTCCAGCCCACCTTTACTTCCCTGAATCACCGTGCCTCCTCTTCCCTGCCAACCACCAATAATAGTGTTAATCAATACATAACAAAAAACTTGTTGGTTTTGCAGTTGTTCAGGCAAGGCAGATATATTTCTGGGTATGTATGCTAGGCGATACAAACAAAAGAGGGAAAATGAAAATTTTGGAAAAAAGAGGAGGCTGATGTGCGAAACCCTCATATGAACCAACCATAAGAAAAAGTAGCAGCTCATTTGGACAATTCAATTAAATATCAGAACCAAGGGAAGCTCAATTATGGTAAAAAAAAATTAAAGTATCTTTTTCTGTATTGATTCGAGTCACCCTTTATTTCGATAATAAAACAGAGCGCCTTTTAAGAAGTGGCCTTGGCACCTTTTTTTCTAAACAGAAATCTAGTCCAAAAAACACAATATAAAATTTCTTAAATACTATTGTGACTTCAGATTTATGTACATTCAAAGGTGTCCATCAGTTGGGGATAAGGATAGCTTCAACCCGAAAGAAGACACAAAATCTCACTGATCAGTCCTATAGAAAACACATGACATGAAGTGCCAGATTTTAGAAAATTTTACAATA
>JAQQPU010006038.1:32841-44343 GCA_029168905.1 Artemia sp. Kazakhstan ARC1039 | reverse complement strand
ATTCTGCCTTGTTCCAATTAATATATCAATAAATTGACTATAAGCATTTGAATCACATTTTAAAAGTTTCATACAATAGTCCAATGGGGGAGAATCACTCCTCATTATATTGTCAAGTGTTCCCCGACAAGAGAATATCCTGCGTTTAAGAGATAACTCGAGAAAATCATCATCCAAAATCAAATGTTTTTCCATAAACACTAGATTTGATCTAATTCTCTCTTTCTCAAATTTATTCATTTTTTCAGTCCTTTCACACCAACTGCTGACTCTAGACTGACCCTGATTCGTTAGCCCTATAGCCAGAAAAGAAAGAAAACATTTTCGATTTCGAAACAATTTTATTGAATAATTACAACAACAACATCAATAATATAGAGCATGTACAATCAGCGATACTGTTTATTGTCTTCAATATGTTTCACCAATGCACTTAAAGCACATTGAAGTCTATTCACGTGTGCTATATCAACTTTAGCGGCGAAACATAATTGATCCTCCATTTTAAATTTGCTCAAGGATATCACATATCTTGCATATACCGCATCCCATTCCAGACAAAGCCGTGATCCTTTCGTGATTTCCACCGCAATGTTTGGTGCTCTTGTACTATTATCATCAACTCCACTATCAACTTCTAATAGGGTAAACATTCCACTCATTGCCATCGTCAACACAAATATATATCCAAAATGAGTAAAGTCAAAACTGTTCTTCTTCTCACTCCTTTGAATTCTATTCACAGACTAATAAAACTATATCAAAAACCCCTTCCTTATATTCCCACCGCCGCTAATATGTAAGCACGTCTCTGATTGGCTGAGAAGGAGGATGTGTCCGACTCGCTGATTGGCTGAGAAGGAAACACGTGATCTAACTGTTTCCCGTTATCGGATCAATAAAATTCCCAATCGATTACGCAATCAATTTCTCGGAAATTCACTTCCCCCTCGAGTCCTACATCAATAACATTGTTCCCGTTAGAATTCAATGCGCATGTGCAACCTTCGCCCCGGAGCTATTACACATAGAAACATCAAATAAATCGACCTTGGAAAAAGAGGTCATTGACACCATTACGTAATCTTTCTCCCTAGGGAGGCTATGCCCATATATGGTGTGCAAAAAAGTTATAGGTGGCAGCAGGGGTGTCGTCCCGGGGTTATAGGGTCACTTCTACTGGAAAGATCCTCACACATAACCCCCCCCCCCCCCGACACTACCAGAAAATCCCCACTGAAAACATCTGTATACTTCTAAATAACCAATACTTAATGTAAACATTGGGAAAATTTCATAACTTGTAGACCTTCCTCCAGGGACTGTGGGGCATAAGGTCATCCTCAAAGACATAGTTATTGTATTTTTCGACCATGCTGAACAAAATGACTATCTCAAAATTTTGATCAGGTGACCTTGGTAAAAAATGAGCGTGGGAGGGGACCTAGTTGCCCTCCATTTTTTTGGTCACTGAGAAAGTGCCCTAGAACTTTTAATTTCCTTTCGAATGAGCCCTCCCGCAATATTCTAGGACCATTGGGCCGATACGATCACCCCTGAAGAAAAAAAAAACACGCATCCGTGATCTTTCTTCTGACAAAAAAATCCACATTTTTGCAGATAAGAGCTTGAAACTTCTATAGCAGGGTTCTCTGATACGTTGAACCTGATGGTGTGATTTTCATTAGTTCTATGACGTTTAGGGGCTGTTTCCCTCTTTTTTTTAAAGTAAGGCAAATTTTCTCAGGCGCTTAACTTTTGATGGGTAAGATTTGATAAAACTTATATATTTGAAATCAGCATAAAAATCTGATTCTTTTGATATATCTATTGGTATCAAAATTCAGTTTAGAGAGTTTCGGTTACAATTGAGCCGGGTCGCTCCTTAATTATAGTTCGTTACTTCGAACTGTTTGATTAGTCGCACAAGCCCTGCTGAAAAATATCGAAACCGAATACACTGCTAGGTAAAATTGAGAAGAAGAGAATAAACAAAAAGAACCTATTAGAATAGTATTTGTGTTAGGGCGGGTGGGACTGAATCTCTTTTTCTTCATCAAGGAAAAGGGCCAGTTTGCTTCTCGGATGAGAACAAAGCCGAAGTGCTTTACCTATACTGAGACAAAATGTTTGTTCACATTTCGCTCTCAGCTCGCAAGGTTATTGACGAAAACTCTGTTTTATTATGTCTGCAAAATTAAATCTTATTCTAACGAATGAAAAAATAAAAATTAGGTAATTCTCTTTCCACTGGGGAGTGGGGCTTGGGAGAAGTTTTTCTCAAAAGATCTACAAAATTATTCAAGTTTTTATTTTTTAACATAAACAATATATATGAAAGCACCTTGAAATTTGTTCTGTGTTCACTATTTTGTTTTCGTTAGGTTTGTTTGCTTTTTCATTGTATTTTTTGTTTTTTCATTTCTTATTAGATGTTTGTTTGTTCTTTTCTTTCTTTTCATCAACTCCTCCAACACTATATTTTAAATTTATGACGAGTAATAAAGTTACTCATCTATACATGAATGAATAACACTTTTGGGTTAAACTCAGTATGGGTGTGGTCTAAGGGACAAGTTCTCCCTTAGTCTTAGAAATATGGCCGCAGTTTTTTCAAGATTTTTCTTTAGAAACAGGGATGTTTTTTGGTCAGAGTAAAAAAAGTGTCGTTATCACTGAAGAAAAATTCAAGCACCCTCCCCTTTGAAATCCTGGTTATGCCCATCCCCCGTTCCAGTGAGCATTTGGTTTAAAAATTGCTGTACGTTATCTTGTAAATATATTTTAGCTATATAAAATGGTTACATACCTGGGCTGTGCAAAATTGTTAATTATAAAGATAAGTTTCTTCAATTTTAGTAGAATTTGCTGGGGCCTCTTTTTCTTGTTCCCCCACTGACTGAAATTTTATGAATTACATATAAAAATAATTTTGGAGTCATATTCTGCAAGATTCAGTGTACATACCCCCTGACTGCCCCGTGGCTGAGTTTAACCCAAAGAAGTTACGTATACATGTATAGACGTAAAACCGTATTACCCATCATAAATCTGAAGTAAATCGTTAGTGGAGTAGAAGAAAAGAAAAAGACTAATATGTAACAGTAAATACAGAAGCAAAATATAAAATATCATTTACCGAGATGAATTTAACTCTTCGCTTTATTTAGCATTTTACCGAACAAATAAGACTTGTCTTTCACTTTCCGAATATATATGTCATCTTCGTCAATCCGATTCGAGGTTCATACTCTCAATAATAGAGATCCTGTTGTTATTGTGCTCCTACCTTGTACTTAAATTTTGTGAATATGATTAAATTTCGTATTCTAGCTAAAAAGAAAATACCAAAAATTAGATTTCTTGAAAGGAATTTTCTCTCCTAGTGAACGAAAGCTTGCTGCTTGGCTGCGTCTTATTTACCGCCGTCCGAGGCTGATTGAAGAGAATTATCTTCCCTGGAGCTACGCTTCAAATACAGGTAATTATCATTAACCTGATTTCATATAAGTTTTAAGCTAAAAAAGCGAGACTGATATTGCCTCGAGAACATCTCTAGGTATGCCATCGACTAGGGAAATCGTATTTCGGAATTCTCCTGATCACGGAAATTGTTTTCTTCTAGAACTTCATTGACAGTTTTATATAGAAGTTTAAATATTAAAGAGAACCATGCCTAGAAAAGTACCTTTGAAGATTTAGAGTGTCTGACTTGAGGTACTAAAATTGCATATCACTGGTAAGAAAACATTAACAATTGTAACACGAAATAAGTTTGGCAGTGAGTACCTCTCCCCCCCCCACCCCCAAAAAAATTGTTTCGATCCCTTAATGGTTCGGACTTTGCAACTGTCATAGCAACTAACAAGACCCCTTCCTCAAGAAATAATAATGGGAAAAAAACTGATTTGAATGATTCCTTTGTTTATTAATCATTTTACAAAACAGCAAATCAATTAAACAAGCGAAGCCACTACTAGAAGTTCAAATAACCTGTGCGTAGTGGCTCAGTTAATTAATTAATTCACATAATCAATATTATATAAATAAATATATACAAAAAAAAACTAAACCCTCACAAGGGTCCCGCTCTCACCCTGTATCTCGACCAAGGAGAAATTTTTGACCTGTGATTTAAATGAAGATACTGATTCAGAGTCCCATAATGGTGTCCGGGAGGCTGTCCCAGAGGGTCACACTCACGTGACGAAACACATGACATGATCTCACCATATTTTTTTTCTCATATGCTAGCTTATCCGCAGTTCTAGTATGATATTAAATAAAAAAAAACAAGTTTTTTAAACTGAAAGTAAGGAGCGACATTAAAACTTAAAACGAACAGAAATTATTCCGTATATGAAAGGGGCTGTCCCCTCCTCAACACCTCGCTGTTTACACTAAAGTTTTTTATGGTTTTAAAAAATGAAGTTGTGAGACAAGAGTCAGAGTGAGACAGAGTAAAGTTATTTTGATTGTAGTGTGGAGAAGGTGGTCTCTCTACTTGCGACTGTGCGGCTGGGGCTCAGAATGTCATTGACGTAGGCTATCATTGTAACGTCTATACCACGAGCTATGCATATTGTCTCGATAGTAGACTGTGGCTCAATGATACAATTGTTAAAGGCACAAGGAGATGTGACTGATCCTTGTCGAGCACCCTTTTTTACTGGGACTACAGGATTCCCTCGGTCTGGATATATGTTAAATATTTAATTAAAATGTACCTGCATCGTTCTTTATTTCGCGAAAGGATAAGCTAATTATAACCGAATGCGAGAGAAAAACCGGTTTATTCAGATCAAACAAAGCAAACTTCTCAAGTGTGTTCTCGGTAAATACGTAAGTACCCCAGTGTTAATAGCAGGTGATCACTTAACTAACCGGCATTCAAAATTTTAAAATGGGAATAACAAACAAGTGTATCACTAAAATTAGCATATACCACCAAAAGAAGAACTGCTTGATTCTGAATTGTCTAGATTCTTTTATAATTACCATAAAAGTCGCTTGCCCAAAGGGCACGCTCATATACAATATGAGGTTGGATAATCGTACCATAAATAATTCTGCAAAAATTCACAAAAAATTCCGCAAAGAAGTTAAAAAAAATCTCTACTCTTTCTTTATTTTTAAGTCTTAAAAAATTGCATAGCTGATACCTCTCTAAGTTTTGGAAAAAATAATTAGCTCAATTTTGGGTTCTCAGTCGCTTTTTTATTGGCTCTAGTTTTGAAGGCGCAAGTCTTATTTTAAGCCATATCGAATTTTTTTTTCTAAATTGAGGAAACAGATTTTCAAATTTCTAAATGTGATAATAGAACAAAATTATGAGACTCAAACCACTTTCGTCGTCCCTATTTTCAGTAGTACATCTATTTCTCAAGATTTTAGTTTTATAGAACAGTTATTGTAAAAAGTCATAAAAGGCTGGTGCCTTTTGAAGGGGGAAGGAATGGAGACAGGTACTTCAAAATACCTTCCCACGGAATCATTGAGGCTATGTATTCATTCCTGAGAGTTTTTTTTTCACCTTTCTCAACTACTTATCGAGATAGAAAAAGTCCTTCATCCAGAATTTTGCAAAAATTTGCAGAGCCCAGCCGCAATGGAATAACACAGTTAATTCGTGACTTAGATTTGGTTTAGTCTGGGTGGGACTTGGTTTAGTCTATTTCTGAGCCTTCCATTTCGTTTCTCTCTATGTTGTTAGATTATGTTACCTATTTGTCCGATTTATTCCTTCTCACTTTTCTTAAATTGCATCACATCTTGTTTTTCGGTCATTAAAGGTTTCAGGAAGTTTTAAAGTTTCTTTTGGAGATTTGATTGAAATAACCTTTTCAGTCAAATTTCAATCCTTTTCAGGCATATATTTTTTCAGTTCTAAAATCTCAAATAGTAAAGGTAGTTATCTAATTTAAATTTGGCCTACCTACTTCTATAATAACTTTGTAATGTCAAAAGTAGTAATGTATTTTTCTCTTTGTCTCATCCATTGCTGTACACTCCTATAAAGTCTAATTCTGTAAATTTTAGGAATCCGACTAAAATTTGATCGAAATCCACTTATGGAGTTGCCTTCACTTGCTTCCAAAAATAGTTTTTTATGTCCTCTTCCATTTTGGTATCTCGTGATACTGACTAGGGAAGGAAGTATGCTATTTAAAATCTATCATAACGTTAATTGGAGACTGTCGCCTCCTCATTAGGAATATCTAACGCTTAGTCCTAATGTATTGTTTCGGATGAAGGTTGTTTAAAGGCTAAACTGTATCCATTCCGGATTTGTCTGAAGGACGGAGGTAAATTCTCTGGGCAGTTAAAAGGTAAGAAATCCAAAAAAAAGGAAGTAAATTCTAAGTAATCATTCTCCAGTACTTCAAGCGGATGGGGGCTCTTTAAACACGTCTGACTTTTTGGACCCCCCCCCCCCTGCCCTTCTGTAAAGATAAACCTGTGAATGAGTCCCTCCTTGAAAATTTTTTGAATGGTTTAACGGCTCTTGGTGATTGATTGCTCCATTTTCAGGTTTTGATGAATGCCTGAAGTCCTTGGAAAGAGTAAAAGAATTTGAATTTCACTTGCCGGAAGACTTGGCCATTCGACCTTTTCGCCATATGAGGGATGCATTTTGATCGATATGAAGACCTTGGACCACGATTGTATTATTATTCTACCCTTTTATGTCCCCGAATATTGCAACTAATTAAAATGTATTGTGTATAGAATATAAAGTGCATGTTAAAGAAGAATTATGATCTTCCTAAACAAATGGGGGCTCTCCTAAATATTAGCCCGAAGAATTCCTTAAGAATTTTTGTTTACGAAAAACGCGGGTCAAAATATATATTCGGTGCAGCATCGGACCTCTCGTTGCTACTCATTAGCCTCTAAAATGCTGACTGTTTGCACTAATGAGTATGTTTAAAGTAATTATTAGGGGAAATTTTCGAATGTTTTATATCTACATATAAGTTTTAAAATATGTTTTTTCCAAATTAACATTCAAATTTTTCTCAAGTGTTTCCCCCTAATATACTCCTAATAGGGTGGTTTGGAGATCCTCACATCATTTTCTTTTTATATTCCACTCCCCTGTAATTTAGGATGGCTGAAGTTGATTGGGTAAAATGAAAAACCAAACTAAAATGCACTGATTTCATTAGTTGCTTTGAACTTGTCAGCTGCTTGAACCTTTCAGAAGATTGTCTGACTGAGTGTAATTTTACCCTTTGGAGTCTGAGCATTGAGTCTATTGGCAAACGCTTGATATTGTACATTCACATGACTATTTTTTAGAAAGAAAGCCGCTAATAGGCTACAGATAATGTTTTCTAAAACACAAAATTTTCTTTTGCCATCTAATTCTAAATGTTTTTTTTGAAGCCCATTTAGCCAAGTCAAAATTATAACACTTAAAATCATTCTGCTTAAGCTCTTGAGAAGGGGCCTCAAAGTTTCTGTAGAGTTGTTTTCTGGCCGGATGATTGGTGAATTATAACCAAAACCAGCAATGGGTAATTGCTTTTAGTTTCTCTGTTATTCAATCTGTGGATACTGGACCTATTAACAATAGAAATGTAACACGATTTCCATAAAGATGTTAATCTGACACGTTAACTGTTGTCTTTTTTTATTTATTGTTGGAAGTGGAAATTGGATAGTGTCATGAAAGTTTCGAAAGGACCCTCAAAAAGCAAATCATTATAGGACCCTGAATTTATTAATTCATTGATGTTACGTGATTCTAAATGTATCTCTTTTATATATTGAATGAATGATTGAATATTATTTCCTACTAAAAGACATACGTCACTAGTAGAATAATATATAAAAAAAAGTTAAACAAATAAGAGAAAAATGCACAAAAAAACGAATAGATACGTATATTGCAAAGCGTCCCACAATTCATTTCCTGCTAAACTCCTGCTGAACTTTACTATTTTTTTTTTTGCACAACGATGTACGTACCGGGGGCGTTATAACGGCTACTAATCACTCTGTTATGTTTCCGGGGAGGTAGGCGCAAGAGAAATTTGCCAATGCTCTTTTTGAACCAAAACTGGTTGCTGGATGTATAACACACATGGTTTGTCTCATCAGTAATAAGCATTTCAAATATCAAACAGTTCGTGGTAACGAACTGTAAGTAAGGAGCAACCCGGCTCAAGAGTAACCAAAACTCTAAAAAACGGAATTTTGATACCAGTAGATACATCAAAAGAATCGGATTTTCATGCTGATTTCAAATATTTAAGTTTCATCAAGTTTAATCTTACCCATCAATACATAAATATATCGGTGGATGTCTCAAGAATACAAAGAGCATGGTTTTGGTTACTACTTTTCACACTAGATTGCATCTGTTGAGCAAGAATTAGCCATCCGTCACTTGAAGGGCTCCGGGGCGAAAGGCTGTGCAGCATCAAGACCTATCGTTGTTGCTCACTAATCCCTAAAATGCTGACTGTTTGCACTAATTAGTATATTTAAAGTAAATATTAGGGGAACTTTTCGAATTTTTTCATATCTACATGTAGGTGTTAAAATATATTTTTTTCCAAATTAATATTCAAATTTTTAGAAGATACATCAAAAGAATCGGATTTTCATGCTGATTTCAAATAATTAAGTTTCATCAAGTTTAGTCTTATCCATCTATACATCAATAGATGATGTATTTCATGCTGATTTCAAATATTTAAGTTTCATCAAGTTTAGTCTTACCCAGCAAAAGTTACGAGCCTGAAAAAATTTGGCTTATTTCCGAAAAAAGGGGAAAACTTCCCCTAAAAGGGATAGAATCTTAATGAAAATCAATCCATCATATTCAGCATATCAGAGAATCCTACTGTAAAGGTTCCAAGCTCCTACCTGCAAAAATGTGGAATTTTGCTTTTTTTTTGCCAGAACAAAGATCACGGATGCGTGTTTATTTGTTGTTTTTTTTTTCATTTTTTTTTTTTTGCTTGTTTTTTTTTTTCAGGGGTGATCGTATCGATCCAGTGGTCATAAAATACCGCGAGAGGGCTCATTCGAACGGAAATTAAAAGTTCTGGTGCACTTTTTAAGTGACTAAAAAATTGGAGGGCAACTAGGCCCCCTCCCACGCTCATTTTTTTCCCCAAAGTCACTCGATCAAAATTTTGAGATAGCCATTTGGTTCAGCATAGTCGATAACCTAATAAATATTTCTTTGAGAATGACTTAATCCTCCACAGTCCCCGGGGAAAGAGCTCTAAATTGTGAACTTTGTCCTTTGTTTACATATAGTATTTGTTACTTGGAAGTATGCAGACGTTTTCAGAGGGGATTTCTTCTGAGGGGGGGGGAGGGTTAGGAGGAGGAGGTTACATGGGTGGATCTTTCCATGGAGGATGATTTCAGGGGGAAGGGAAATTTCTATGAGGGGGCTGCCGGATTTCCCAGCATTATTTAAAAAACGATCAGAAATTGAAACTTGTCACAAAGCTAAGTGGTCAGAAACACTAATTCTGTTGTTAACACAAGAAAAGTGGTAAGTTGATATCGAATATGTTTAGAAGAAAAAGATTAGTTTAGATATAGACCCCCCACTATGCACGCATGTAAGTGCCAAGTCAAATTCATGAAAGTGAGTGAGGACATGAACTAAGAATGATATCTGTCCTAAAATTTTAAGCATCATTAAGGTCACGGTTCATAGCGCCTGTGAATATAACACTATGGCCTTGTTTAGGTGACTCTGCCGTAGAACTTGCAAGCTTACCACAGGCTATGCTGAACTTTCGGTCTGAGTTTGGAGCATGGTAATTAGTTGGTATGTATGCAGATACAACAACGCCTAGCACGAAGAAATCGGAAAACGAAATCAGTCTAAGCTGAATTCTGCACGAACGGGCAAAGCCACATCACCAGAAGGTCTTGCTCGTCCACTAGGTAGTGCTGGAACATCGCTGATTAAAACCCGAACACCAAGTTGAAGCAGGGCTAACTATCTTTGGACAGGAAATACTCCTGTAGAAATCTGATACTAAAGCATGCCAGGCCAACCGTGATCTAGCTTTATTAAATACGAAAATCTTGTCAACGGTTTTCCATATAATATTGTCAAAACAGGTTTTTCCGAATATTTCGGATTTTTTTTTTGGGGGGGGGGATAACATCCAATTATAAACCGTTTTATTTTCAATGCTGCCAAAAATTAGTGATTTTCTTATTCTCGTCGAAACACATTATTTTCGAAAATTCCATTCGTTTTCGATAATGGCATTAGATTAAGAACCTTTTTTTTACAGCTTTTGGTGAATTAATATTTTATTCTATCATTTTTGAAACATGTCTACTTTTCAAAAATTTGAAATTCTATTCCTTTTCCAAGATAATGTCTTTGTTTTTAATTACTGTCAACGAATTAAAGTTTCATTTTATTGTTTTTTAAGCGCGTTTTCATTTGCTTTTTACGAAGAATCCTATTCTTTTTTAAAGTTGCGTCAGATTATATCTTTTTTGTAACTGGAGATCAATTAATGTTGGTCTTTCAAATGATTCTCGTAGAAAAATGCCAGAAAAAGGCCAAACGATGTGCAGCATCGTATGTTAGACGATGGGAAAAGTAAATGGCTTTACCTTTAGTTGTCTGATTATCTATCATGGCTAAAAAAAAGTAGTAACGAAGATGCATTCCTGCCAGAAATTCTCTGCTAATGAGATTCATGTCCGAGTTATTAGTTTCTTTCATGTTCAAAAAATTAGATGGATGGGGCTTGGCTGGGATTTCTTTCTAGGTAGAAAGAAAGATGAACCTAAACGGTCATCCAAAAGTCACTCAAGTTGGTTCTTTTTCATAATTGATTACAAAAAAGATATCCAAAAAATTCTAAGGAAACCGAAGTGATAGCCAAATCTAAAACGAAGAGAAGCAGTATCATAATAACCCAAGCTTTGAACGGACATAAACTGCTACGAATTAAAAAACGGATCATGTAATAAAAAAAACTAAGTGAATAATCAAGATAACCTTAAAACGAACATAAATGCTCATTAGTAGGAGCGTTACAGCTGCCTCTTCATATTCTCTTAAACAGTAGAATATCATATGTGTTCCATTCTTCCTGTTACTTTTTAGCTCTGAAAACTCTTTCCCTATGCCATTTTTAAAAGTATTTGCCCCATAAGTTTAAACGGATCTTCGCACTTTTGTGCAAGGGTCTGAGAAGGAATGAACATCTCCTAATACTATCTTGTTCATGCTATTGTTCATTCATCAATTCAAGCTACTTGTCCCATAACTTTCAAGCCGATCGGTAAAGAATACATGTTGAAAAGATGGGTGGTGGTGGGTGGGCGATGTTTGAGGGACAGTGAGCGTGCTTTTTACCTACGGTCCCACCTATTGAAAATATTTGTATGAATCTACTTAAAAAAGATGCCACATGCTTTCCTTTCTGCTCAAAAGTTGATGACAGTGGGGCCGGGCTGGTGTTGTTTTGCTTGTAAGAGTACCTTGTTCTTTCAACT
>JAQQPU010006038.1:0-11284 GCA_029168905.1 Artemia sp. Kazakhstan ARC1039 | reverse complement strand
CAAGGGGGCGAAGGCTCTCACGACCTTAAATTTTTATGAGGGGAGCAATAAGACCTTTCAGGCATTAATTTTGTTGTGCAGACCATCATTTCTCATCAAATCACTAAATCCGTTACTAAATTTGTCCAACATTTCGTTGTGCCCCCCAAAAGAGTGTAATTTCTCATTACTCAAAATTTGTATGACGAGAAAAATATGGTCTTTTAGACGTTATTTATAAGCCTAAACTCATCAAATCACTAAACCCGGTTACTAATTTTGTCCAACATTTCGTTTTTCCCCTTTAAAGAGCGTAGTTTCAAAAGAGCAAAAGGGCGTAGTATATTGAACCTGTAGGTGACGCCCCATAAATAATGATCTTTTTGATATCCCTACACTGACTTTCCCTCCCCATAAACTTTCTTCTTTGGCCCAGTGACAAACTATCTACCTTCCTTTCAATTAATAAATTTTTTTTTCATGCTCAACTGAAAAATAAAACTTCACCTCAAATGTCCTTCTGAACTCGATCCGCAAAAATTATAAAAAAATATGAAAAATGGCTTAAATCAACAAAGTTTAAACTCTGTAGATTGACCTGAAATTTAGTTTATGTGTCCGTAGTTCACGCATTACTTAGGAACAAAGAACAATTTAACGTTTTGTGAACGTCTTCAAACTGCATCTAGCCATTTAAATTAGTCAGTCAAAAATACATTTAAAAATAGGTGTTTCGAAGAGTTTAATTTTTTAAATGGTGGTAATTTTCTTTTTTATATGGATTTTATATCTGGATGTCTGCAAGAACTGTTGAAGTGGAAGTGTTTAATGTTAGTAATTTTTAGAAATCGTAATCAAGAATAATTTTAGTCATGGGGAACTTTTAAAAAGATAACATTCTAAATGTCATATATTATAATGTTAAGTAAGAAAGTGTCAGAATCGAATGTTCAATCCGGTCGCTTGTCTAACTCTCGAAATATGAGGTCTAATATGACGTTCTGATAACTTTTTTCTTAAACATTTATAAGTCTTAATGGAGCCTCTATGTTAAAAATTGGAACTTGTGCATTATAGCGACCACAACCTAGAAAGTCTAAGTATTTTCGGTCCAACTAACCCCTCAAATATCACAGTCGGTTTTGCCCAAATAATTCTCTAAAAGTAATTTCTGAAGGTTCCTTTGCGTATTGTCAGTTATGAATAGATATATTTTAATTCCCGTGAAGCCTATTGATTTTTCTGTCATGAACTCTTTCACAATCGAATCTCTAAAGGTTCGACGTAACTCCTGTCTGTATCATTTCGACAACATCCTATTACATAAATTCAAGGTAAATTCCCAGAAATTTTTTCTGATGTCACTTAGTTTAGTATTTCTAGCTCTGTGATTGGCTGTGACCTCACTACGTATCGTATCTTAACCCCTTCTCCTACTGATGTTTTGTCTCTCGTTTTAAAACTCTTCACCATATCTATGTGCTCTTTTTAAGTTTGTCTTGATAAATCTGTCGTAAATTGCCATACCATCATACCACCAAAAACGACATTTTTAGGTGTAAATACCGGAAAACATGTCGAAGGCCCTACCGTACATATCTACATGGTTGGAACCAGTAGCCAGAGGTTTTTAATCTCTCTTTTCTAGTGTTACCCATGTTAACCTCTTTAGCAGCCTAGTAAAGAATAAACCACAGCCCATAGTAACTGAGAGTTTAAATAAGAACTCTGAAAAAAGCATTGTCTAGTGAGAAAAATTGCCGTTTGAAGCTAATACAGAAATGTTACACATTATTCCGATTGATCTTAATAGTAAAAGATTATTACGAAAGGAAATTTATAGGGATTTCAGAAAAGAGCCTGAAACACCTCAAAAATGTTCTTACCTTAAGCGTTTTTTATTATCACCTCTTCTTTCTTTCTGATTCTATATATCCATAAACTCTGTTAAGGGCCAAACATAGGTTTTTTTTGCACCTATTTCAGCAGCTCAGTGGGCAAACGACAGCGGTAAGAAAAAACTGTCCGTTGCGCGAGATTTTCAAAACCAAACACCAAGGACACCAATAGGCAACTGCAGTTTCTTAATAGTTACATGATATTGTTTTGATTTTTCTTCTGAAGAAACGGAAATGATTGAAGATTGAAACAGCTGGGTTTCTCATCACCAACATCTCTGGCTGACTTTGTTCCATGTTTAATATATTTCGCAATGTTTTTTTTTTTTTTTTTTTTTTTTTTTTTTTTTTTTTTTTTTATGATCATGACGAAATTCGGTGCCGTTTTTGCAAATCGGCACTGAAAACTAGAAGATTTTTCAAACTCGAACCGCTGCCTTTATCTTTAAGTGCCGATTTGGAAAATCGGTGCCCAATAAAATTACAAGTGTCCGGCCCTTAAGAATAAAACCTGAATTAATTCGATTGTATAAAGATAGATAGACTTTATATCTTCTTTAGACTTCACTTTCTGGTTTTTGAATTAAAGCCTTAAGTTATAGCTTGCAATTATCAAATCTCAAATCGTTACTAACTTTATTTCTATTTTCTAAACTCTTTATCCAATGATTGTCTCCTATAATGATGATCATTTTCAAATTTTCAAAGATATCGAGGATATCTAGGCAAAAAAGCCTAGCTCATATTACTTATTTAGTTTCATCACCAGAAGAAACAAATTTTCGTTTGAGGTTTATTATTTATATGTTTAAAACCTAAAAACGAACAAAGAACTTTTTTGTAGATTATGCAAAATATTGGGACATAATAAACTGTATACATAATAAACCTTAATGCAACATAATAAACATAATAAACATGTCCCAATATCTACATTCCAAAAAAACTAATGCTTCGCTGAAAACACAAAATGAACGCAAAAAAAGACTAGGAGCAGAAAATAAGTACCCTTCATAAAATAAAAGACTCAATTGTAAGGATCTCAACCTGCCAAAAAACCATATATTTTAGCATACAATTTTAAATCTCTGTAAACTTAAAGTAAGGTCAGTTTTCAATTCAGCGCTAATTAAACGTCATGCCAAAACGTGAACCTATTAGGTAAAATGGTGTATTGATAATTGTTAGTTTGAATATTTTAACTTAAAGATCAGTAGTTTAAGAACGGCAAAAACTTCAAGATCAGTTATCAAGAAAGTGCTAGTGAAACCTCATACTAGAACGTGAATCGATTAAGTAAAATGATATATTGACAATAGTTAGCTTACATATTTGAACATTTGCAGACTGTCGCTTCTGGCAGGTTTCTCCTCTGTTCAACTACCGAGTAAAAAAAAAAGAGGAAACAAATAAGTGAAGTTTAATGTATGTTTCTTCTGGATTAAAACTTAAATTTTGAGGCTGCATAACAAATTAATAGCTAAACTAGGAAGCGAACTTGGATGAAAATTAAATAAAAAACAAGTTTTTTAAACTGATAGCAAGGAGCGACATTAAAACTTAAAACGAACAGAAATTATCCGTATATGAAAGGGGCTGTCCCCTCCTCAACGCTTCGCTCTTTACGCTAAATTTTTTACTGTTTTAAAAAATAAAGTTGTGAGACAGAGTCAAACTTTAGCGTAAAGAGCGAGGCGTTGAGGAGGGGACAGCCCCTTTCATATACGGAATAATTTCTTTTCGTTTTAAGTTTTAATGTCGCTCCTTACTTTCAGTTTAAAAAACTTGTTTCTTTTATTTTGTTTCTGATGGTTTTTTAGTTAATGCAGCTTTTATTTTGGCTCATCGTCATTTAATAAGTAAACGAAATTTGCATACAAATTTTACTTTTCTTTTGCTAAATGGATGTCTCTAAATTTGGTTATAACGTAATTTACAGATTAACTTACGTAACTAACTTCTATATTCGTATATTTTTCTTCTGGCAAAAAATACAAAGTTGCAGATTTTTGCAGATATGAGCTTGAAACCTATGTAATAGGGTTTTCTGATACGCTGAATTTGACGGTGTGATTTTCATTAAAATCCTTTCACTTGTAGGGGATGTTTCCCCTCTTTAAAAATATCGGGTAAATTTTCTGAGGCTCGTAGCCTTTGATGAGTATTACTAAACTTAATAAAATTTATATATTTAGAATCAGCATTATAAACCCATTCTTTTGATATATTTATTGAAATTTAAATTCCGCTTTTAAAAGTTTCGGTTACTATTGAGCCGTATCGCTTGTTTTTTTTATTGTTTTTTTTTATTACATATATGTTATTACGTATATAATGGGGTTCTCCCCTTAGTCAATATCACGCTCTTTACGTTAAAAGTTAAAAAAATGTTTAATTCACAAACCCCTGAATCACAAAGGCCATTTAATTAGCCCCCCCCCCCCCGGAAAAATCCTTCTTGAAAATGTCTGTAAACTTCCCAATAGCCAATAAATAATGCTGGCAAGTTCGGCACCCCCTTCATGGCAATTTCCCTTCCCCCATGAAAATTTTCTTCATGGACAGATCCTCAAATATAACCCCCGACCCAACCCTTCCCCACTACCAGAAAAAAACCCTCCTGAAAACTTCTGTAGGCCTATACTTCCCAATAACCAATACTATATGTTAACATTGGGTAAAGTTCATAACTTTTAGCCCTCCCCCCGGGGACTTCGGGGGATTAAGTCATACTAAAAGACATAGTTATCATATTTTCGACCATGCTGAACAAAATGGCTATCCCAAAACTTTGATCGGGTGACTTTGGGAAATAAATGAGCGTGGGAGGGGGCCTCGTTGCCCTCCATTTTTTGGTCACTTAAAAACGGGCACTAGAACTTTTAATTTCCGTTCCAGTGAACCCTCTCATGATATTCTAGGACCACTGGGTCGATACAATCACCCCTGGAAAAAAAACAAACAAAAAAAAACAAATAAACACGCATCCGTGATGTGTCTGGAAATTATGTCTTTGAGGATGACCCCCCCCCCCCCTTTTATTTTCCACAACTGCATCCGATAAAATTTTGAGATAGCCATTTTTTCAAAATAGTCAAAAGATCTATACAATAAGCCCTTTGGGGTGGACAGAATCTACCAGAATCTCGGGGTAAGGGTTGTAAGTTATGCCTCAGGGCCATATACGATTTTTATGGAAGGGGGTCGTGTGTGCTTTAGAAAAAGCTCATTTAATTTGAAATTTATTGTTCTAGTTCCCTTCTAAAAGTCAAACATGATTGAAAAAACCATCTCCCCCCCTGGGGATCCTGTTTTCCCAAAACAAATTAAACTAAAATTGTGAGATAGCCAATTTGTTATCAATAGTACAAACAATCACATAACAATGTCTTTGCGGTGGATACAATCCCTCAGGGCCCATGGGCAAGGGTTGCAAGCTATACCCAGGGCGTGTATGGTTTTTATGGACCGGGTAGTTGTATAAACTTCGGATCGGATGGAGGTCATTTGATTGGCAGTCGGAAGTTTTCATGCGCTTTTTAAGAGCCGAAAGAGAATGGATGGTCGTTAGTCCCTTTCCCCCAAGCTGATCATTGTCCAAAACATATCCGATAGAAATTTTAAGAGAGCTGTTTTGTTCAGCATTGTTGAAAGGTCCAATAATGGAGATGTCATCCTCCCCACAGTCCTCAGGACAAGGGCTTTAAGTTAGGCAATTCGTTTATTGGTTACACATAGTGTAACTAATAATAATGTGATGTTTCACATTATTATTGGTTACACTATGTAACTGTGATCAATAATGTGATCCTTCTTCTGGCAAAAAATGCAAAATTCCACATTTTTGGAGATAGGAGCTTGAAACCTCTACAGTGGGGTTCTCTGATACGCTGAATATGATGGTGTGATTTTCATTAAGGTTTTATAAATTTTAAGGGGGTCTTTCCCCCTTTTTTCGAAAGTCAGCCAAATTTTCTCAAGCGCGTAACTTTTGATTAGTAAAACTAAACTTGATGAAACTTATATATTTGAAATCAGCATTGAAATCTGATTCTTTTGATGCATCTATGGGTATCAAAAACCCGTTTTCTAGAGTTTCGGTTACCATTAAGCCGGGTCGCTCCTTACTTACAGTTTGCTACCCCGAACTGTTTGATCATCAATCCCATCAATAAAATACGCATTAATCAAAACAGTACACTGCTTTTTTCCCAACTTAAGGGAAGCAACTTGAACTTTGGAGAATCTCTTGGAATATAGAAATTATTCATCTGTTCTCAACTCTAAGCTTACCTATAATATAAAACGGAAATGACATTTTTTTTAAAATTCGTGCACTGTTAGAAAACCAGATTCAGTTCTGGGGGGGGGGGGCAAGGATTCTATTAAGGTTTCAATTGTTTTAAAGGTATTTTATTTAAATGAGGGTAAAAGTGAAGTTTATTATCATTATATACATACTGAGATGCTAGTGGTCTACCCGCATTTGGAAAATTACGAAACAGTTTATATATATTTTAATTCACAAACCCCTGAATCACAAAGGCCATTTAATTATTCTCCCCCGCCCCCCCCCCCCCTAGAAAAAATCCTTCCTGAAAATGTCTGTATACTTTCCAATAACAAATAAATAATGCTAGCAAGTCCGGCGCCCCCTTCATGGCGATTTCCCTTCCCCCATGAAAACTTCCTTCATGGACAGATCCTCCAACATAACCCCCTACCCACCCCTTCCCCCCTACCAGAAAAAAAAACCCTCCTGAAAACTTCTGTATGCCTATACTTCCCAATAACCAATACTATATGTTAACATTGGGTAAAGTTCATAACTTTTAGTCCTCCCCTCGGGTACTTCGGGGGATTAAGTCATGCTAAAAGACATAGTTATCATATTTTCGACCATAATGAACAAAATAGCTATCTCAAAATTTTGATCGGGTGACTTTGGGAAATAAATGAGCGTGGGAGGGGGCCTAGTTGCCCTCCCTGTTTTTGTCACTTGAAAAGTGCACTAGAACTTTTAAGTTCCGTTCCAATGAGCCCTCCCACGATATTCTAGGACCACTGGGTCGTTACGATCACCCCTGGAAAAAAAAACAAATAAACACGCATCCGTGATCTTTCTTCTGGCAAAAAATGCAAAATTCAACATTTTTGTAGATAGGAGCTTGAAACCTCTACAGTAGGGTTTTCTGATACGCTGAATGTGATGGTGTGATTTTCATTAAGGTTATATAAATTTTAGGGGGTCTTTCCCCCTTTTTTCAAAAGTCAGCCAAATTTTCTCAGGCGCGTAACTTTTGGTTAGTAAGACTAAACTTGATAAAACTTATATATTTGAAATCAGCATTGAAATATGATTCTTTTAATGTATCTATTGGTATCAAAACCCCGTTTTCTAGAGTTTCGGTTACCATTGAGCCGGATCGCTCCTTACTTACAGTTCGTTACCACGAACTGTTTGATAATCAATCCCATCAATAAAAAAAGCATTAATCAAAACAGTACACTGCTTTCTTCCCAACTTAAGGGAAGCAACTTGAACTTTGGAGAATCTCTTGGAATATAGAAATTATTCATCTGTTCTCTACTCTAAGCTTACCTATAATATAAAACAGAAATGACATTTTTTTAAATCTCCGGAGGGGGCAAAATCGTTTGAATTTTTTAAACATGAGAATACCAAAAATATTGATTTTAAAACTATAGGAGCGATGCAAAACCCTTAGAAACAATTACAACCAGGGGTGTAATTTCGTCAAAATAGTGAGAGCGGCGCAAAGTAGGAGCTGATTTTCCCAAGTCGGGTGAAAATAACCAAGTGAAAAATGAAAAATGAGCCGTATAGTACCATAATGGCAAACTTGTCGAATATTTTGTGGTAACGAACAGTAAGTAAGGAATGATTTTGTTCAACAGTAATCAAAACTCCAAGAAGCAGAGTTTTAATAACGATAGATACACCTAAATAATCCAATTTTGATTCCTATCCAAAATATATAGAATTCATCAAGTTTAATGTTTCCCATCAAAAGTTTGGACCTTGAAAAAACTTGACCAATTAATGAAAAAAGGAGAAAACAACCCCCAAAAATCATGGGATCAAATGAAAATCACACCACAGATTCTGCAAATTTGAGAACCCTACTTTAGAGTTTTCAAGCTCTTATGTACAAAAATGTGGACCTTTTTTTTTTTTTTTTTTTTTTTTTTTTTTTTTTTTTTTTTTTTTTTTGCCAGAAGAAAGATCACGGATGCATGTTTATTTACTATATTTTTCCCACGGGTGATCATATTGAACCAGTGACTCTACACGATCGGGAAAGGGCTAATTCCATCTGAAACAAAAAGTTCTAGTGCCATTTTCAAATGATCAAAAATATTGAAGAGCATCTAACCCGCTTCGCACTCCTGTTTTTCCCCAAAATTACCCCATCTGTTTTTATTTTATACTAAACAAAAACTGATCTGTTTTTTTGGATGCTTGAGTTATATAGGCCTATGTTAGTTTTGACAAGATTTTGAAGACACTTAATTTCAGGTGGAGAGTTGGAAAATGGGGTTTGGGGGGGGTAGTTGCCCCACCTTCTCTATACCAAATTATGCCACTGATTATAACCACAACCTGCTTTTCAATTGCTGCTCTCCAGAGTTGTATTACAAATAAAACTAAATGAGGGAAATACCCTGTGAAATTAATACTTTTCACAGTCTATAGGTTATATCTATAAAATTATCTGTTAGCATCGAAACAGATAAGAGGATCACGAACTGCGCTATGTAATCTACGTGTATATATGATTTCATCGCATTTTACTTTCATCTTTATGTTAAAACTTTAGTCAAATGAGGTAATTCTTGTGTAGAGTCACCTACGAGTAATTTTACTCCATAAGTAGACCTGGAGTCTTCTTCTTAAAGATTCTTCGTCGCTGATCTATTTTACGACCTTCTGTTCCTTTCATCCATTTATCTTTTATCTTATCATCAATTTAGCCACCCCTGACATCAATTTCTCCTCTCTTGGTAAAAAAAAAGTAAGATTTCTTTTTTTCCTTCCAGAGTCCTGCATTTTCACAGCGAATGTCCTAATTTTTTTATTTTATTATCTCCAAACCCTATTCAGCGTCAAGAGTATGTTTAAACACATAGAATAAAAAAGGAACTGTCTCTTGTAAGTGATAATCTTTCCTACAGAATAAAGACAAATATCCTAACTTTAACAAAAAGGTTGGTGGTCGAGGATGAGACATTCCGCCTCATATGAAGAATAATTTCCGTTCGTTTTAACTTTAAATACTGCTCCTTACCTACACTTCAAAAAATTGTTTTGTTATTTATTTAATTACTGATTGTTTTTCAAATCAAGCCAAAAAATGTTCTTCTGTCTCCACCTTATTTTTTCTGCAAAAACCACCCTGAAAACTCTTCTCCCCGCACAAAATTCTGCACGTGGAAATCCTCTCCCTCCCCGAAGGAAACTACTCCCAAAAGTTTCTGTATGCTTCCGAGTAAGAAATACTGTATGTGAGCAATACGGGCAAATTGCGTAACTTACAGCCCTTTCCCCAGTGACTATGGAGGCTCATGTCATCACACGCAGCATAGCTACTATATCTTTCAACTATCAAATGACTATCATATTGTGATCATGTGTCTTCGAGGAAAAAATAGAAGTTGGTAAAGGGCTAGTTGCCCTCCAATATTTTTGGTTACTTAAAAAGGGCACTATAGCCTTCGATTTCCAATTGAATGAGGTCTCTCACAATCTTCTTGGACCATTGCCTCTATATGATCACCCTTGGGAAAAATAAACACGCATCCCTGGTATTTCTTCTGAAAAAAAATACGGAATTCCACGTTTATGTAGATGTGAGCTTGAAACCACTAAATTAAAGTTCTCTAATATGCTAAATCTGATGGCATGATTTTAATTAAGATTATTTGATTTTTAGGAGGTGTTTTCCCCCTTTAAGAAAATCATATACTTTGTCAAGATCGTAGCTTTTGAGGGTAACATTAAACTTAATGGGTTTTATATATTTGGAATCAGCTTAAAATTGAGTTCATTTAATGTATCTATTGCTGTCAAAATTATGTATTTTTAAAGTTTCGGTTCTTATTTGGCAAAGTTGCTCTTTACTTACAGTTTTTTACCACGATCTGTTTGATAATGATGCTATATACACAAGCAGAAACACAGACACACACACATACACAAACACCCACACCCATACACATATGTCCCCTGGCACGGCTACGCGGCAGGCTTCTATATATTGATTCTCAGTGTCACTTATCTTCTAATCACCAAGAATGTGACCTGCGTCATTTGTCTTTCAATCGCAGACTATCTAAACTTATTCTTGAGGTAATGGTGTCACCATAGGTTTGATACAGCCACCCAGGGAAAAATAGCAATTCTTTCTCATAGTTGTGACCTATTTAGATCGTTTTTGTGGCCAGAAATGTTAATATGCCAGTTTGAAGAAAAAAAAAACTATCTAGCCGATTTAGCTGCCGAAGCTTGGCACTCGGCACGTGGAGGGCTTGTATATATTAATTTTTATTGTCCTTGTCTTTTAACTGCAGATAATATGAATTTCTTCTTGATATCAAGGCATCAGGTAAGGCTCGATGCAACCACCTGGAGAAAAATACTAAAAAGGTGTGTAATTCTAATAAAAAGGTGTTTTAAATAAATAAAGAGTTGCTCACTCAAAGAGTATACATATTCGTTATTCTTTCGATTTAAGCCATGAGCTGTCAAATAAGCAATAAAAATTGAGCTAAGAAAGTATACCATGAAATAAATTCCTCCTTCCTGTAAATACATCAAAGAATTCTGTATTTTATAAGATTTGTTTTCTTCTGGAGCTCGCTGTGTTTCTCACTGTTGCTTCTCTTCTAACCGCAGACTTCATTTATGTTCCCATACATTCTTTGTGATACTGGTTGTCCAATGTCTTCTAGCCGCAGATCTCACGTTTGCTTCATTTTCGTGTATCATCGCCTCTGACTGTTTTCTGTTGAATTTAAAAATTCTGACATGAATTCAATTACTCCACCCTGCTTCCTTTCTCTATCCTTAACAGAAAGTAAAATAAAACATTACTTATGCAATTGTAACATTTTGATAAGCAGTTTGTCCTCGTGTGTAATTTTGAAAGCGTCATATATACTAAGAACGGTACGACCAGTTATGGAGCGCAAATGATGCAATTATGCTCTTAAAAAGTGCCCATGAACATGACGTCATTCAAATTATTTTTTTTCAAAAACTAAGGCTTTAAACAAATTTTCTCAAATTCTTTACCTAACTAGATCGTTTCACCAAGCCAGAAAGTGCCAGGATTTCATTTTCCAAAAAAAATAATTAAGCTGCTTTTGAGAAGAAATAAATAAAC
>JAQQPU010006037.1:14409-27124 GCA_029168905.1 Artemia sp. Kazakhstan ARC1039 | reverse complement strand
TTTAATGACCATCAAGTAAAGAAAAATCACACGGAATTAGGCAACTGAGTCTCTCAATCCCCGTAAAGCTCTTTTAAAAGATACAAAAACTACTTATTTAACATAAAAATTTCGTTTTTAATGACCATCAAGTAAAGAAAAATCACACGGAATTAGGCAACTGAGTCTCTCAATCCCCGTAAAGCTCTTTTAAAAGATACAAAAACTACTTATTTAACACAAAAATTTCGTTTTTAATGACCATCAAGTAAAAAAAAATCACACGGAATTAGGCAACTGAGTCTCTCAATCCCCGTAAAGCTCTTTTAAAAGATACAAAAACTACTTATTTAACACAAAAATTTCGTTTTTAATGAGCATCAAGTAAAGAAAAATCACACGGAATTAGGCAACTGAGTCTCTCAATCCCCGTAAAGTTCTTTTAAAAGATACAAAAACTACTTATTTAACACAAAGAACCCCCATGTAACTGAACCCCTGTATAACTGAAACCCCTGTACAACTGAACCTCCGTGCTAAATTTCATTACGTTTAATATCTAGTCACCAAATGCTCCAAGCCTCAGAAGAAAAAGGGATTTTGAAAACAGGGAGCCCGATTTACGAAAAAAAAAGGGATACCCCCCGTGCAACTGAACCCCCCTTGTAACTGAACCCGTGTATAACCGAAACCCTCCGTGCAACTGTATCCCCTTTAACTGAACCCTCGTGCAACTCACCCCTCTATGCAACCCACCCCCCTCATAACACTTTTCAGCCATTTCTTTTTAAATTGACAATATTTTTCAAACGTTACTTACGTATTATACAGACCACATCGGCGAGGTAAAGCTAGGTCAAGTCACAATGTCATTCTATCGTTACTTTTCAATTAAGCTATTGAATACTTTCTAGCAATGTCCCTTGTAAGCGTCTACGCAAATATCTTTTCGCAAAAAATTCGCAAATCTCGTAAACTAAAGAAGTAATTACCCTTTTCATAAACATTAGTCCTTCTATTAATGAACCCATGAAGCGAAACCAGTCTTATAGCATCACAATTATATCGAGTTTTTTTTTAAATTAAGTACATTGTAGCATGACAAGTTTTTTTTTTTTTAGAAAACTGACTAATCAAGTTATTATATTGGACAAACCGCCAAACTTTCTCTAATCGAATCGATGTCATAATAAAAAAAAACATGTATATTCCTTGAAAGAGTGTGATGACCTGTTTACCTACTAGAAGAACCTGTTTGGTACAGGGGCGTTGGCAAAGTATAAGTTAGCATTCTACTATCGTTGTTTAAATAATGCTCGGAAATCCGGCACCCCTTTCATAGCCATGTCCCTTCCCCCATGAAAATTTCCTTCATGGAAAGATCCTCAAACACAAACCCCGACCCACCCCCTCTCCCACTACCAGAAAAAATCCCCCCTGAAAGCGTCTGTATACTTCCCAATAACAATACCCTATGTTAACATTGGGTAAAGTTCATAACTTTCAGCCCTCCCCCCGGGGACTTCGAAGGATTAGGTCATATTAAAAGCCATAGTTATCATATTTCCGACCATGCTGAATAAAATGGCTATCTCAAACCTTTGATCGGGTGGCTTTGGGAAAAAAAATGTGCGTTGGGCCTAGTTGCAATCCATTTTTTTGGGTTACTTAAAAAGGGCACTAGAACTTTTAATATCCATTCCAATGCGCCCTCCCACGATATTCTAGGACCAATGGGTCAATACGATCATCCCTGAAAAAAAAAACACGCATCCGTGGTCTTTCTTCTGGCAAAATATGCAAAATTCCACATTTTTGTAGATAGGAGCTTGAAACCTCTACAGTAGGGTTCTCTCATATGCTGAATATGATGGTGTGATTTTCATTAAGGTTCTATATTTTTTAGGGGGTCCTTCCCCCTTTTGTCAAAAATTAACCAAGTTTTCTCAGGCACGTAACTTTTGATGCGTAGGACTAAACTAGGACTAAAGTAATATATTTCCAATCAACATTAATATCTGATTCTTTTGATATATCTATTGGTATCAAAATCCCGTTTTCTAGAGTTTGGTTACCATTCAGCCGGGTCGCTCCTTACTTTCAGTTCTTTACCACGAACTGTTTGAAATACCTTGAAGTATATGTTCAAATATAGTAAGTATCCAATTATCTTATTGTATTATTATCCAGTAATCGAATTCTTATAATTGTTGATTCTCTGGGACGACTAGTCCCAGCGGTTTATATATTGCCAGAGCTTGCATAGTGTGTTTCATAAATGAAAGTGTTATGTTATGGCCAGCCTCCCTACAATCTTATTTAAGCTTCTCGATTAACCCCAGTCGGTACGCCCCAAGAGCAATTGCTCTAAGGCATGCTACGAAAGTTTACTTACATTAGGACCGTGATTATACCCCCTGTAAAGGGAGTAATAAGGTACCACCACAACCTACGTTATACCCGCTGGTAACAGCTGGGTCGGCAAATATAACCTCTCTTTACAACCTTAAACTCACTTTACCACACATGCTTATTGTCTCATATCGATTTTACAACGATTTGAATAATACAAGAGATTTTTGGACAAACTCTCTCCCACCAACAAATTCAATGGCAAGTATGAAGCTGCTCTTGTCAATTCTAGTCTCAAAAATACATATGATATCCTGAGAAAAATCGTACTTATTTTATAATAGTTAGATCACATGATTGGCCAGTCGTTGTCGAGGAATGGATAGAATTAATTAACTCGTGTAAATATCCCTTCATTACAATACCATACAAATAATTTGGTAGTATGAATGAATTTTTTCATGCTATCAATAAAATAATCTTCACTGGTAAAAAGGGTTCTTTTCAATTTAACTATTCAATGGAACAGGAAAGGATCTACATTAGTTCTCATGTGATAATGAGAAGGTTCTTCTCGATGATAATCCGAGAGATATTCTTGGTTTTGAAAAAAATATAATCAACGGTAGAAGTGCTGGAAGCACCAGTCACATGGATCGTATCATTTTTGCAGACTATCCACCTGGTTTCTCCTCGGACAGTTGTATATTTCTATACGTTTCATTCATTGAAACTTCGAGAGTTGACAATAGCAACGTTCCCTTCCTGAAAGAAACGTGTTCCTGAAAGAAACACCAGTCAAGATCACATTTATCATCACAATATAAAGCATCTTCAGTATATCTCTGCAAACCTTCCTATTTGGGACTTTGCCAGTTAACATTAAGAACTGAACTAGGTGATCATTAAATTAGGCAACCTGAATTAGGCGACCTTTGGTAGCAATAACCAAAGGTTTAGTCATGACTACTTATTATTATCGAGACGATTAATAGCAAGATGTTTAATAGAAAAATTGCATTCGTTTGTCCTGATATTGATTTCTATGTTGCTGCTGTTGGGCCAAGACAAATGGGTCATGGAATGGGTCATGGAATGGTCGTTCATCAATGTCGGGCTATAGTCTTGGCAGTTGGTTAGCTAAGTCTTTTCGCTCTGCATTACCCTTGGCTAAAAAATATATTGTACTGGCTGCCACGGATTTCGCATCCTCTACACTACACAATTTGGGCTCTGGCAAGGATTTAAAGAAAAGTGTTTCGGAAAAAGTCAGGTCCCGTGCACGATCCCTTGGCAACCAATTGAAATTCCACAAAGTGGAAAAGATTTAGAAAGGTCGAGAAACAATGCATTACTCATCAGTCTCTACCAGGTCAGAAACGAAAGACATCACTCTTGTCAAGCAAGAAATAAACCAAGGAAACCAAGAAAGAAAATTGTTAGATCAAAAAAGTATGTCTTTTCGTAGACCGAAATGGTATTTTTACCACACAAGGAATGCCATCTGTCATTCATTTCATCTTTAAATCTAGTTAATACAGGAAGTGTTGATGTGAGTCTAAAACATGGTTACTATGAACAATTCTACCCACAACAACAGCTCTTTGAAAACATTCATTTTCAAATGTATTCCAATTATTCCAATGAAGATTATTTCGTGAATTTTTTTTTCACATTTATAATTTACATTTGGTAGTCAAGAAATCTAACAACAGAATGCTAAATCTAACTGATGAAATATCATATGAAAATTCTACATCAAATAATTTATTTCGACAAATTTGTTTCTACATAAATGGAACACTGGTGAGCACAAGCAACAATCTCTAAAATTATACGAGTTATATACAGTTCATCTAGATCACACCAAAGTCATATAAGGAATTGAGGGCTTCAGCCAGTGGTTATGAATATAAGACAGACACCGACACTTCAATTGTACTTAGAGAGGTAACAACTAGTGAATTACATTTACTGGGGAAAATAAATCATGAGATACTTAATATACCTTAATGGGTACCACCAAATATTAAGGTGATCATAAAATTAACGCTTGCTCCATCCAATTTTGCTTTGCGGAAGGTACTTGCTACAGCACCTGACAGGAACGGATCCAGAATTTTTTCTTGTTCCGCATACAATCATCAATCAGTGACATATTGTCACGGGTTCACACACCTTCATTGACTTTGCATTTATCAATGGTGAAATTCCGTCAAAACTGGCATTGACATTTGTAAAAAGAGCTAGTGCTATAGGATCGCAAAAAATAATCCAAAAATTTATCTTTTGATAAATCCTATAGGAACTTTATGACTTGACAAGGGAATCCCTATATCGAGAATCAAAACTATTTGAAAATGGTATAACAGATACAATGTATTCAAAAACCCATGGTATCATTGTATTGGACTTTTCTGGTACTAAAGGTATGAGTATTGTACGAGCCAGGAGTATACGTTTAGAGTGCACCTTTGCCGAGCCATTAGCCGAGAGTATTGCATTAATCTCGTTTAATCATTTAGAAACTTACTGGGAAATCACTCCCAAAGGTGGTGTTTTACTAGACCTCGAACATTGAATACAAATCAAACAATCAACGATCTTAATGTCGATCCGTACATGTCCAAATACAAATCCTATTGTGTACCCTCGGATGTCCTTGAAAAATTCAAAGTTTTAACTATTTCCTTATCAGTGTTAATTACAGTCCATCGAACGTTAAAACATGTCATTGGCTATGCATACTTCAAAAGCAGAGAATTAAGAATTTTCTGATCCTCTTGGCCTACCATACACATTCTACATTACGGGCATCAACAAATTTTTTGAAAGCGACGGGAAAACTAATATTCAAAACCAGAAGAGAGTGCAGTATTTAATGACTAAAAACTGCAGCTTTCATACACTATTATATTTTGTTTTCCGATGTTGTGGCTATACTTACAATGAATTTCTCAACATTTACGTAAACAGGCTTTGCCTGAATGACTTCCTAGCGGAAATTACATTTTCATACCTGTATAGTATGGATTTCTGTGCCTTACGAACAAAATGTTCTAAAAACTTTTGTAAATTTGTTTATTAATAAAAATGTATATTCACAAAAATGGCTTTTTCTCCTCTTTAAATTTCTTCTTCTACGTATAGGTAACTGTCAAGAACAACTAAAGGCGGCAGATCATCTGAATTTACTGTGTATTGATCTTGATGTGAAAAGTCAGGGTCATATTTTCTACAGTACAATGATACTTCACTCTTGTTTTATCTCTTTGTGAAGTCAATGATACTTTTTTCATTCATATTGTAAAATTCAAGCCTTTCGATTTCCTTATTTTAAGCAATACCAAAACACCAAAGAAGCAATACCAAACAGCAATGTTTTCAAATGGAGAATCACTTTCTGTAACAGCCAAATAAAAACAAGTAGGCTTATAATCATAGTAGCCATTGTCTTCAATGCGATGACGTAGAAACCAAATTCTCTCGTTATTCCTACATTTGAGGCGTAGACCTGATTCTTCCTCCCAAAACAATTTGAAACCACGACGGTAACAGTCTCTTAGGTATAAACTAACATCTCGTTTAGGGTTCTTTCCAATCATACCAGGTTACATATTTTCCCTTTGATAACATTTATCATAGTAGAATTGGAGCATAGGAATCCTCTAGTATGAGAGTCACAAATCTCTTCAAGACAGGAATTACAGTCTTTAATTTGTACTGCATATCCTCTACACGGATTGCATAATCTACGCTTTTCATCATACTCATCTACAATTCTCACAGGACGACCAAGTGCCCAGTGTATACATGCCTAGTGGACATGTATAGAACATGTTTTTAGCGTTGACTCTCTCACCACCAAAAAGGAATTGATTTACAATCGATAAAGAGTATCTTTTTTTCTTGAGAAAAAGGAGGAGGAGTAATGCAGTGACATAACAATTGATATTAATTGAATCTGTTTGGATAGGACTTTATAAATTGTCGACTTATTTGTTGTTCTCATAAAAAAAATCATTTGGATAAATTCTTAAATCATCATTGAATTTCTAAGGTAGTATCCAAAAGCAAATCTACAAGAATATTTTGTTTTGTTTCATTTAGTATGTCAACAAATTCAGTAAATGCGTTTGGACCACGACTCATAAGAATCATATAATAATTCAAAGTCGGAGATTCATCTTTCATAATATCATCAAGGATTCTTTGAGAAAGTGTTTTCTTTTGCCCTGATAACTTTTAAAAACGACCATTTAGATTCAGACATGTTTCCAAAATTGCAAGATTGCGTATGATTTTATGTTTAATAAATTCATCCACTTTTCCATCCTTACATTATCACAGCCTTACTACAGACTAAAATTCAAGATTCTTTTTACTTCGGGAATATCCCTAGAGAGAGGAGCGGTAACTTACTAAAAAATATCAAACAAGAAAAACATTTTCGCTTGAGAAGTGTTTTTATTTCATAATTAAAATAACATATCACTCATTTTTCACACATTGATTCATGTTATTGTTATCAATATATTTCACTATTGCATTTAAAGGAGCTTGAAGTCTATGTATATGCATTATATTAAGTTTTACAGCAAAACATAACTCCTCCTCCAATGTGAATTTGCTCAATGGTATCACGTATCTTACATTCATCTCATTCCTTTCGAGGCTTACTCAACATCCTCTTGTATTTTCTACTACTACGTTTGGTACTCTTGTCTTTGTATCATTGCCACTGCCAGCTCCTCTATCAACTTCCAAAAGTGTAAATAAACAACTCATTTTTTGCTAGTATGTCTTGTCAAGTAAAAAATCGATGAAAAAGATATATTCAAACTGTTCTTTCTCTAAATTCTACTTTCTTACTAGTATAATACACATCTAAAATCCAGCCTTATATTGGATCTTGTTACTACGACTGGCTGCTATGGCCTCATGGCTATATGTAAATTATGTCCCCGTTTGAATATGCTAATTAGGCTTAGGATGAATGCAATGAGGCTTAGGCTATATTCTTTAGAGCCTCAGGCATTCCCCTCTAGACGTAGAGACCAACCACTACTTATATTTAATCAGTTTTTATTTTTCGTGATATATATCCAAATTGTTCTAAAATCTCTATCACCAAAGCTATGAATGCCGTAGATTTACGGATCAAAATCGGCAACGAAATAGTTTCCTTTAAATTAACTGAAATTAGCCTAATCTTTCATTATTTGGTCACTATCAAGTGAAACAAATAATCAAGGTAAGTGAGTGTCTTAGTCTCAACACTTAAAGTACCAAAGACGGTGATAATGGAAACTGATTGTTTGAATGAGTTAAGTGGAAAGTCACCGTATCTTCATACTTAATAAATTTTACATAATTACAGGGTGAATTTTGTTTTTCTTCCAATTAATGGAGTAAGAATTCTCTTTTAGAATTCAGGGAAGGGGAGTCCCTAAAAATATTGTGGCATACCTGCAAGATTTGAATAATTTAACAGCTTAAAGTTCCCTCTTGTGCTAACCACCTTAATTAAAAACCTTGCTGACACAGGTTGCATATTAAATATGTTGTATATACAGTGAATACACATTGCTTTGCTTAATAATTAGTAGTAGATTATAAAATTCCTTTATTTTAAACTAGCCTTTCGTTTGCTCTTCGAACTGCTGTCACATATAGGGTCCCCTATCAATTTTTACCATAACTAATTCGGGAATTCTCTGTGGTGCTGGGGAAATTTGCTGATGAGTCCTTTGTCTTTAAGAAAGTCAGCCCCCGAGACTCATAAAATAATTTTTAAGGTCAAATTCCCTACAAACACTATTACCTTGAAAAAAACTTAGAAGCTTCTTTTTCATTGTGATTCTTCCTTATCTTCAAAAATCTGAAAATTTGATGCGTTAATTTATAATAGAACAGCTCGGGTTTTCCTGAGATCTATTCAATCTTCTTTCATAAGGACAACGGACGTTGAGTGATTGATTACGATAATAATGTTTAATGAAACTTATACTTTTCAAAAACCTCCATAGGAACTTCTGATTGTCACGTATGGAAGTAGACGAGATTCAAAAATTACTAGGTCATATTTTTTGTATCCTAATGTACAAAAGGCTTGGAGAGTGCCGATGTGCAACACGAGAAAATTTGATGTATTACTGCAAATAGCTTCGGTTTTAGTACGCTCCTTTCACTTTTTTGCCACCAGCGAAGTTCTACTGAAGTGCGAGTCCAGAGTATCAACTACAGTATCAATTTTAATAAAAAGACTTACATGTACAGTTATGTAGTTTTGGTAGTAGCGGTCATAAATTAAAAAAAAAGGTTGGTGAAAAATCAGTAAAAAAAGCCAAAAATAAATGGCACCAAACATATTAAGACGGTGCAATTTCCCACTGAAGATGCAGCTGTCTTTCAAAATCAGCAGATTGCTAAAATTTGAGTTTGTACGGACGAGAATTAGTGCAAGATTTTACTATTTAATTTCGTTTGTTTGTTTTCCCGGTTCAGTGTGGCAAGACTGACGAAAATGTGACACTGCCCCAAAAACCTCTTAGTTTGGAATAACCTGAGACAAATCTTAGAATAACCTGAGAATAACCTGAAGCGTTGATGACTTGTTAGCTTGTAAACACTCAAAAAATTGAAGTTAGGTTAATCATAATGAAATATACCAAAATATGTGGAAATTAAAATAGTTCAGTGACAAAATTATGGAAGTTACAACAACGAATTATGGAAGAGGGGTCGCCCACATCGCATTATATTAAATACGTAACCTAAACTAACCGAACCTAAGAAATACCAACTAAATATTTAATTAAGATATAGTTACAATGCAGTTTCTCACCGAGCCAATGCTAATTGTCTGGTATAAAGACCATGAAACCGGTTTATTGTCTCATGTTCGCGATAAAAATTCTCGAGTGTATACTAGCTACCAAGAGAGTACCATAATTTCTTATAAAATTCTTAGCTTTATGTTAATCCCCTTGAAATTTTAGTATTTTTGCATAGATCCTCATATTCTCCTATAATTAGTCTAATTTTAATCTCCCCTCAGTCACAATGAATGTGCTATTTGCGTCATTGTTCCATGTTCAAAGAGTTTTTCACCAAAAACGGTTAACTTTTAATCACGAAAATTAAGGTTAATTGTTCCTTGGCAACGCTAGCATAATCGCGACTTTATCTTAATTTCGTTTAGTTTGCCATTAACGTTTAAATGGCCCACAGCTAGTGACAACGAGTGAACAAAAATTTTATAGCTTCTAATTGACTCATAAAAATGAACATTCAAATTAAATCAACAGTTTAAGTCAAATTGATTAACTAGTAAAATTTGCAACTACAATGCTATTATAAATAAAAGGTTTTACATACTTCGAAAGGTTTTGGTACAAGCTTTTTTGGTTCACGTCAGAACAAAAGAAAGGTCCCATATAGACGTTTGTTTTATTGACGTTAAACGGTTTAGGACAATATGGATTCTAGTACAACATGCACAATATGAATTCTTTAGATTATTGGATTCTAATTTGAACGTCAATTTCATCACTAGCTTAAGTATAACAGAACTATTGTTGGATCTTTAAAAAGAAGATTATTCTTTCTTCAAGTAAACATTTGCCGTTGTGTTTCCCCTTTTTTGAAATTCATTGGATGGTAAAGACATGTACACATTAGAAGTTTTGGAAACGTCTTTTGCAATATGCTACTTTAAGTTCACGCTAATAACGATTTATTTGGTGAATAACTAATAAGTGCTGGTGATATCTAAATTTTTCTGCCCAGATCTAGGACTGGTTCAGACCTCGTGTGCTCTTACCTTAGCTAGTCCACAGGTAGGGATGGATAGTTTTGGGGTCATCATATGTACCTTAGCGTTTGTAATAATAAGCCTATCCTTGTTTCTAGCATGTATTCAAGCTAAGACACTAAAAGACAAATATGAAAGAACTAACAATCTTTTATATATTTATGCGCCGCTTGTTTATCTGTCAAATTTTGTAACCATTTACATATGTGCTTCATTTTTGCTGATGTGGTTTTTCGAACTACCAGATTTAATATGTGTGTTTTATAAGGTTACAGAACAAATTGGGCTTATTCTAGTTCAAACATACTTATTTGGACTTGAGTTAGCTGTTCTCTTTAAAATCTACATTCCGAGAATTAGTAGCTCTTGGACAACACGACAATTTATGATGAATGTTATACTCATAGGCTTTATTACAACTCTCCCCTTCGTAGGGGGTCTTTTTGTTTCCCGAGGTCAGTTTTTGTGGTCAATTTGCACGGGTGAACTCCCCTCTTTTTTTCATAGAAGAAAACAAGCGCAAAATGAAATGAACTGGATGACAATCGGACTTTTGGTTCCATACTTGTTATTTTCAATAATTGCTATAGGGGCATATGGCAGAAGAATAACAAGGTATAAAGAGACGCAACCAGACTATTACCCTGAATTTCACAAGGCATTAGCAATTCAAGTAACACTCTTCATAACTTGTGTTTTTTAAAGAGTCGTTTTCATCTATGTTGTACCTTCTGACATTAACATAACTGCTTATAAGTTTTCATTTTGGCTTGTATCTTATGCCACTTATGTAGTTCTTGGTCCAAGTACGAGCATTCTTGTTCTGCTGTTTAACAAAGGTTATCGAAAAACAGTATTTAGTTCTTCTGGAATGAGCACTGTAGCCCCTTTAGAAGAAGCATAATCAGATGTGCTCTAAACTTCCTCTAAATACCTAGTACAATAAATGCAAATTGTTTTTTTTAAACCTATTAAAGACTAAATATAAACGTTTCTGTTAAATATATCCCTCAGGTCCACCCTCTACATGAGTTAGACTTTCTCCGAATGAAAACTCTAGCGACTTTCCAGCCCAATAACTGAAATTAAGGATGATCTATTTGGACTGATCTTTATCAAGGAACTAAAAGCTCTTTAATGCTGGATGAAAAATTCCGACCTGTGGTTATTATGGTTGTTTTAATCCCGTTTTAAAGCCCTGTTTTTATCGGTCACAGTATAAAGATAATAGCAGTAAGTTTAACGCAGATCATTTCTGGTCTTCAGTCTCGGTGCGTATAAATAGCTCCTCCCACTTCCTCTTGCATTAGCGGGTTTGTAGGTATTCGCAAATCAATGAAAAAATGGTTCGAAATAGTATGTTTCGTAAATGCGAAAGCAGAAAGAAACTTGGTGAGCCGGAGAAGTGGTTTACAACAGTCCCATCTCACAGGTATGAATTAATTTATATACAAATTATGACTTAATCTATTATTTATATACAGTGGACTTAACTGAATGGCTTATGTAGGATTTCTAAAAAGGGGGGTGGGGGGTTGATGAAACTTGTAAAAATAAGGAAATTTCTAGTGTTAACTTCTAATCAATACCGCAACAGGGAAATAGCCAAAATTTCATAGTGGAGAGGGATCCACGAAGGGGCAGGAGTAGTTGAAACTTGCCACAAAATATTTTACCACAAAGGGACAACCTAACAGCTTTAGCACAGATGATCTATTAGGTTTCACAATTGTCTATGGCAGTAATAGCGCCCTGCCTATGATAGTAATATATCCCAATGGAGCTCCAAAACTTTTTCTTGTTGTTTTTTTTATTGGCAAGGGAAAACTTTCCCTTTAACTTCCATTTTATTTTTTTCCTTTAAGTTTCAGTTAATTTTCATTTAATTTTTCATCATTTATGCTCTTTTTTGGGCCACAGAAATGACATTCAAAATTTGATAGAAGATCTTTGTTTTTCTTCTAATAAATGGAGGAGTAGCTGTCAGTGGCGGATCCAGGGGAGGGGCGAGGGGGGCACACCCCCTAACATAGTCTAAAGTAGTTTAATTTACTTAGTTAACGGAAGTTTGCGTTAATTAAACTTGCGGAAGTTTATCGGATCAGCCTATTTTGCCCCCCCCCCCCTTTAAAAAAAATCCTGGATCCGCCACTGATAGCTGTGATGATTTATCATTTTTTTTCAAGTCGTGATTTATATTTATATTCTCAGATTGTAGTTTGTGTGTGATTTGAAAAAGGCTAATTACCTGTTTTGTCGGAGAGCCGAGATAAGAGCTAGTTTCGGTGTGTACGAAATTTTGCGTATCAAATTCTTAGACCTTTCCTGAATTTTAAAGAATAAACACCTCTGTTTGAAATCTTTGAACTTTGTGAATTTAGATAGCGATAAGGGTTCCTGATTGAGAGGAATTTCCGGACTTGAGTTCTAATTATTTGTTGTTGTGGTAAAATTACCCTGGAACACGTATTTTTAGCAGAAACTTTCTCAAAATGCCTTTAAAACCAACTCAAGACTTCGAAACCTACTTGTAATTCCTATAAACATCTGAACTAATTTTATATATAT
>JAQQPU010006037.1:0-11282 GCA_029168905.1 Artemia sp. Kazakhstan ARC1039 | reverse complement strand
GGGGGGGGGGATTGTTTGACATCCTTCAAAACCTAATTTCCAAAAGTTTCAACTATGTTGAATAAAATGGCTATCTAAAAATTTTGATTGGATGTGTTTGGGGAAAAGGTGGGCGTGAGAGGGGGACTAGTTGCGATCAAATCACTTTCGACTATTAAAGAGGGCACTAACCCTTTGAATTTCCAATCGAATGAGCCCTTTTTCAAGTTTCTACGACAAAGATTTCAATAAAAACCTTATATGCCCCCAGGGCATAACTTATAACCCTTGCCCTCAAGACTGTGGGGGGAGTGTCCTGCTCAAAATTTTAATTTCCTGAACTTTAAACTGCGTGGATTAAAATGGATACGTCAAATTTAATTACATGTGTTGGGTCATATCGATCCATTGGTCATAAAATATTGTGAGGGGACTCATTCGAACGGAAATCAAAAGTTCTAGTGCCCTTTTTTAAGTCACAAAAAATGGAGGGTAAGTAGGCTCCCTCCTATCCTAACTTTTTTTAAAGTCAACCGATCAAAATTTTGAGATAGCCATTTTGTTCAGCAAAGTCGAAAACTTAATAAATTTGTCTTTGAGAGTAGAAAAGGGGGTGCCAGCACAGAAAGAACACACTTCTCCCATCTATAATCGAGTCTAATGGGATATGGTCTATGACACCTTTTTCATCGTCAATCAGGGGATGTTTCTAAGCCTATTGATTCCAAGACGAGGTTTGCACATTCGCTCTGAATACTAACGGGGCAATGTTATTGATCCAACGAAGGGGACTAGATTTCTGGGAAATTGATTCCATAATCGACGGGGAATTCTATATTGATCCATGAATGGGACTAGATTTATGGAAAATTGATTGCATAATCGACTGGGACAAGATAAGACTAGATTTCTGAGATATTGATCTCATAATCGACTGGGAAAGAGGGGACAGGATTTCTGGGAAATTGATTAAATAATCGACGGGGAATTCTAACATGATGGGAATTATGTTATGAGGGTTGGTCAATTTGTTTGTTGTTTCTCGGATATTGACATAACTTCAACAACAATTGCTGGATAATCAACAGGACAGGATCACGTGTCTCTTTCTAGGCCAATCAGGGAGTCGGAAACACTAACGGGACCTGATCACAGTGAATATAAGGAAGGATTTTTGCTATAGTTGTTATTAGTGTTTGAATAGAATTCAAGGAGTGAGAACAGTTTGACTTTACTCATTTATTAGAATATATTTGTAATAATGAATGGAACGTTTACACTATTAGAAGTTGATAGTGGAGCTGGTAGCAATGATACAAGAGCACCAAACATTGCGGTGGAAATTATGATAGGATCACGGCTTTGTCTGGAATGGGATGAAGTATATGTAAGATATGTGATATCTTTGAGCAAATTTAAAATGGAGGATCAATTATGTTTCGCTGCAAAAGTTGATATAGCACATGTGAATAGACTTCAAAGTGCTTTATGTGCAATAGTGAAGCATACCGAGGACAATAAGCTGTATCACTAATTGTACATGTGTAATATATATTATTGTTGTAATTATACAATAAAATTGTTTCGAAATCGAAAATGTTACCCTTTTGTTAGAATTCTTGAAGTAGAACGATTCTTGGTCAGTCAGCAGTGAGAGTGATAGGATTGAAAAATGAATATATTTGAGAAAGAGAGAATTAGATCGAATCTTGTGATTATGGAAAAACATTTGATTCTGGATGATGATTTTCTCGACTTATCCCTTCAACGGAAAATATTCTCACAGGGGAAACTTGACAATATAATGAAAACTGATTCTACCCCATTGGACTATTGTATGAAGCTTTTACGATGTGACTCAAATGCTTATACTCAATTTAGTGATATATTAATTGAAACAAAGCAGAATAATATTGTCGATATATTTTTGAAACCATTGCAATAGATTCAATGTAGATGGCTCCCCCTTCGAATGAGGTAACGTCACAGAGTTACTCCTCTCTCATTCCCCTCTGAATTATTCGAACGAGGATCAGTTTCTTTTTAGCTGCGAGACAGTTGATATCGGAAACCAAAAATGTTCTATACATGTCCACTATGCATATTCACTCTTGGCAATTGGTCATCATGTGAGAATTGTACAATTATTGAAGACCATAATGAAAAGTGCGAATTATGCAATCTCTGTAAATTACATAGAGAATATGCAGTGCAAATTAAAGGATGTAATTCATGTCTTTAAGAGATTTGTAACTCACCCTAGAGGACATCTATGTTCCAATTGTCACTATGGTAAATGTGATCAGTGGGAGAATACTTATCTCGGTATGATTGGAAAGAACCCCAAACGTGATTTTCGTTTATTTCTACGAGATTGGTATCGTCGTGGATTTAAATTATTTTGGGAGCAAGAATCTGGTCTAAGATTCAACTGTTGGGGTAACAAGACAATTTGGTTTCTACGTCATCGTTGTGACGAAATTGCCTATTCTGACTGTAAACCTAGTGATTTTTATTTGGCAGTTACCGAATGTGATTCACCATTTGAAAACACTGTATGTGATATTGCTTCAAATAGACAGATTGAAACACGTGAATTTCACAATATGAATGCAAATAGTATCATTGACTATACAAAAAGATATGACAAGAGTGAAGTTACATTATACTGTAGAAAATGTGAGCCTGACTTTGCAGCCAATCAAGATCAATATACAGTGAATTCAAATGATCTAGCAGCATTAGTGGTTCACGACAGCTGCCTATACACCGAAGAAGAAGAAATCTAAAGTGAAGAATAAAGACATTGTTATTGTGTATATACATTTTTCATTTATTAATAAACAAATTCACATACATTTTTAAGCACTTTACTCGTAGGGCACTAAAATCAATATTATTCAGGTCTGAGAGGATATTTCCCACTATAAAGTCATTCAGATGTGGATTTTCTACATAAATGTTGAAAAACTGCTTGTAAGTATAGCCGCGACATCTGAACACGAAATATAGTAGCGCATGGAAACCACAGCTTTTAGTTGTCAGATCCTGCACTCTCTTCCGGTTTTAAATAATAGTTTTCCCACTGGTCACAATATAGCTGCTGATGTGTGGAGTGTAGAATGTATAGGGTAGGCCGAGAGGATCAAAAAATTCAATCGTCTTCATAGTCTGAAAAATGCACAACCAATGGCCAGTATTCACAGTCGACGGACTGTTATCAACAATGATTAGGGTATTGTTGGCACTTTGAATTTTTCCAAGAAACTCTGAGGGCAGACAATAGGATCTGTATTTGGACATGTAGGGGTCCATAATAAATACATTGATTATTTGACTGGTGTTCATGGTGCAAGGTCTAGTAGGACACTGCCTTCGGGAGTGATTTACAAACAGGTTTCAAATTGATTTAGCGAGATTAGTGCTATATTCTCATCTAATGGGTAGGCAAATGTTCACTCTAAACGCACACTCCTGTTCGTACTATACTCATATCCTGGGTGCCAGACAAATCGAATACAATGATACCATGTGTTTTAGCAAACATGTCTTCGGTTATACCATTTTGAAATAGTTGTAAATTATGATCTAGGGTTTGCATGGTCAACTCATACAATGTCCTATATTCATTCCAATGCATAGATTTTGTCAATGTTATCCGACATGTTCTAGAAATGATATCGATAAAGAATGTTAATAAAGAATTTATTCACTCTGTTACTTAAATTTTATCTATGCTATCAAAAGTATCTGTCAAAAGACATTGATACAGAATTTATTCATTCTGATACTTAGATTTTCTCAATTTTATCAGGTATATCTGACAAAGGAAGATTAAAAAGAATGTATTGACTTAGATTTTTCGAATGTTATCCAAAGTATCCAACAAAAGTAGTTGATAAAGAATTTATTCTTTCTAGTACATATATTTTTTCAATGTTATCCGACATATCTGACATAAGATGCTAATAAAAATTTATTCAATCTGATACTTAGATTTTGTCAATTTTATCCGGATAACCGATGAACTCGGCATATGATGATTATAAAGAATTTACTCGCTCTGATATTTAGATTTTGTCAATTTTATCTGCTATATCAGACAAAAGATGTTGATAAAAAATTTATTCACTCTGATAATTAGAATTCCTCAATTTTAACCGACGTATCCGACAAAGGATGATGATACAGAATTTATTCATTCTAATACATAGATTTTGTCAATGTTATCCAAGATATCCGACAAATGATATCGATAAAGAATGTTGATATAGAATTTGTTCACTTTGATACTTAAATTTTGTCAGTGCTATCGGACGTATCTTTCAAAAGACATTGATAAAGAATTTCATCACTCTGACAATTAGGTTTTGATACTGTTAACCTATATATCCGGCGAAGGATGTTGATAGAGAATTTATTCACACTGATACTTAGAGTTTATGAATGTTACCTACTGGAATTGACAAAAGACGTTGATAAAGAATTCATTCACTCTGATACTTAGATATCTACAATGTTATCCGATGTATCCGGCAAAAGATGGTGATAAAGAATTTATTCAATCTTTTAATTATATTTTGTCAATTTTATCCGATGTATCCGACAAAGATGCTAATAGAAAAATTTAACCACTCCGATACTTAGATTTTGTCAATGTTACCCCATTTATCTGACAATAGATGTTGATACGGAATTTAATAACTCTGCCACTTAGGTTTTGATGATATTAACTGAAATTTCCGGCAAAGGATGTTGATAAGGAATTTATTCATTCTGATACATAGATTTTGTCAATGTTATCTGACGTATATGGGAAATGATATAGATAAAGAATGCTAATAAAGAATTTGTTCACTCTGTTACTTAAATTTTATCAGAGATACCAAAAGTATCTGTCAAAAGACATTGATAAAGAATTTATTCACTCTAATGCTTAGATTTTCTCAATTTTATCAGAGATATCTGACAAAGTACGATGATAAAGAATTTATTCAACCTTTTACTTAGAATTTTTACTTAAGAATTTATTCACTCTGATATTTAGATTTCGTGATTGTTATCTGATGTGTCCGAGAAATTAAGTTGATAAAGCATTTATTCAATATGATACTAAAATTTGGCTAGTGTTATCAAACGTATCCGCCAAAAGACATTGATAAAGAATTTATTCACTCTGATACTTAGATTTTCTGAATTTTATCAAGAATATCCGACAAAAGACGATGAAAAAGAATTTATTCACTCTGATACTTAGATTTTGTGAATGTTATCTGATGTATCAGACAAATGAAGTTGATAAAGAATTTATTCACTCTAATAGATAGATTTTAAAAATGTTATCCAACATATCTGACAAAGGATGTTGATATAGAATTTATTCAATTTGATACTTAGATTTAGCCAATTTTACCCGATGTATGTAACAAAGACTATGACAGAAAAAATGTATTCATTCTGATACTTAGATTTTCTCAGTGTTGTCCCACGTATATGACCATAGGTGTTGATAAAGGATTTCATCACTCTGAAACTTAGGTTTTGATAATGTTAACCGTC
The DNA here is from genome assembly GCA_029168905.1 of Artemia sp. Kazakhstan ARC1039. NCBI lineage: Eukaryota > Metazoa > Arthropoda > Branchiopoda > Anostraca > Artemiidae > Artemia > Artemia sp. Kazakhstan ARC1039. Next base: position 5,744 of record JAQQPU010006037.1, on the reverse strand, counting down.
ATATCCAGTAACGGATGTTGATAAAGAATCTATTCACTCTGATACTTAGATTTTATCAATTTTATCCTGACCTATCCGACAAAAGGTGTTGATAAAGAATTTATTCGTTCTGATACTTAGATTTTCTCCTTGTTAACCTATCTATCCAACATATGATGAATGCAAATTCCTTTCCTTACATTTTGGATGTTTTAATAGACATTTTAAACGTTTGACATGCTAGCATACTCTAAAAATCATGAACATATAGCAATGTAGTGCTTAATATATTTTTAATGAAATAATGTTTTGTAGGATATCAATACAAAAATATATTATTATAATTTATTAATATCATTGAACAACTTTGGACATTTTGAATCTGTTTCGTAAAATAATTCATCATGTTCGCTCTTGATACTATAGTTACTATTTTCTCTTAGCTCGTAACCAGTAGAATAATCATTAATCCATTTTGAGTCATACACAATTTCTACTGGGGGTCATTTACATGTTCAATATTCATTTCATCTTTGCTATTATTAGGTTCATTGTCTATATGATCAATAGTAGTAATAACGTTCACTTGTGCTTCATTTTCAATCAATTCATCTTTATATTCCTTATTGATATTTTCTACCATTGCCCTTTTTATTTTTCTGGCAATTTCACTGTCTATTACCACATTATTTTTACACAGGTAAAAGTTCCGGCACGTGGACAAGATATGATTTATGATATTAGTGAAGAATACGCCTGTCTTCTTTTGACCTTCCGTTGAATGTTATTACACGAAAGCTGACGATAGGATGTATAAGTAGGTAATATGTTACCAGCAATAGCAGCAAGGAGTTGTCCTCTATCATCGACGATTATTTTTATGTTGGCATTCTCTTTGAGTGCAATCATCTCTAGAAATGATACCTTCGGATATCCAGAATGTGTATAATGGAATTCGTGGGTACTCAAAAGAAATCTAAACTCTCCCTCTCATGACAACGCACGCATACGTTTGCAATAGTGCTACCACTTATGCTTGTTTTATAGTTCAAATACTTCTTCTTGTCAGCATTCAATGCTACAATAACACTTTCATGTGAACATATTTTTACTGGGGGCTCATTACCATGTTCAATATGCATTTCATTTTTGCTTTTATTTGGTTCATTGACTGTTTGATCAATGTTAGTAACGTTTGCGTGCACTTTGTTTTTCATCGATTCATCTTTAATTTCCTTAGTGATATTGTCTATCAATGTCCTTTTTATTTTCCCGGTAATTTCACTGTCTATTATCACATTATTTTTACACAGGTAACAGTTCCGGCCCGTTGACAAGATATGGTCTATGATATTTGTAGAAGAGTACGCCTTTCTTCTTTCGACCTTGTGTTGAACGCTAATACCCGAAATCTGACGATAGGGCTTAAGACTGGGTAACATGTTACCATAAGCACTAGCAAGAAGATGCCCCTCTTCATCAACTATTATTTTTTTGTTGGCATTTACTTTGAGTGCAATCATCTCCGGAGATGTCAATCTCGCATATCCACCAACATAAGAGTTGAATTTTTTTGGTACTCCAAGGAAATTTAATTCCTTACCGTCATAACAATGCACGCATACGTTTCCGACAGTGCTACCACTTGTACTTGTTTCATAGTTCAAATACTTCTCCTCGTCAGCATTGAATGCTACAATAACACTATCCTGTGAACAGACTTTCTTAAAATGCTTCATTTTCACTTTTTTAAAGATATGAATTAATAAAGAATATTCATCTCATTTTAAGATACGAAAAAAAAGTTGAATAATTTTGAAGTAAAAAAAAAATTAAATCCAAAAAAAGTGCTACTACAAACATTATTTTTCAAATAGTAAAAGTCGCGACTAAAATATCCATATCATTCTCATTTTGAATTTGGAAAATTGTAAATTATGAATTATGGAAACCCCGTAAAGCTCCTTTAAAAGTTACAATAACTACTTATTTAACACAAAAATTTTGTTTTTAATGACCATCAAGTAAAGAAAAATCACACGGAATTAGGCAACTGAGTCTCTCAATCCCCGTAAAGCTCTTTTAAAAGATACAAAAACTACTTATTTAACACAAAAATTTCGTTTTTAATGACCACCAAGTAAAGAAAAATCACACGGAATTAGGCAACTGAGTCTCTCAATCCCCGTAAAGTTCTTTTAAAAGATACAAAAACTACTTATTTAACACGAAAATTTCGTTTTTAATGACCATCAAGTAAAGAAAAATCACACGGAATTAGGCAACTGAGTCTCTCAATCCCCGTAAAGTTCTTTTAAAAGATACAAAAACTACTTATTTAACACAAAGAACCCCCATGTAACTGAACCCCTGTATAACTGAAACCCCTGTACAACTGAACCTCCGTGCTAAATTTCATTACGTTTAATATCTAGCCACCAAATGCTCCAAGCCTCAGAAGAAAAAAGGGATTTTGAAAACAGGGAGCCCGATTTACGAAAAAAAAGGGATACCCCCCGTGCAACTGAACCCCCCTTGTAACTGAACCCGTGTATAACCGAAACCCTCCGTGCAACTGTATCCCCTTTAACTGAACCCTCGTGCAACTCACTCCTCTATGCAACCCACCCCCCTCATAACACTTTTCAGCCATTTCTTTTTAAATTGACAATATTTTTCAAACGTTACTTACGTATTATACAGACCACATCGGCGAGGTAAAGCTAGGTCAAGTCACAATGTCATTCTATCGTTACTTTTCAATTAAGCTATTGAATACTTTCTAGCAATGTCCCTTGTAAGCGTCTACGCAAATATCTTTTCGCAAAAAATTCGCAAATCTCGTAAACTAAAGAAGTAATTACCCTTTTCATAAACATTAGTCCTTCTATTAATGAACCCATGAAGCGAAACCAGTCTTATAGCATCACACAATCTCGCTCCTAGTTCCAAAAATGGAATGCATGTAGCGTTCATAGTAATAGGTTTAAAAACCTATTAGCCAAGTTTAAAAAAAAAAAACCTACTAATCAACTTACAGATGAATGACCGCCAAACTTTCTCTAATCGAATCGATGTCATAATAAAAAAAAAACATGTATATTCCTTGAAAGAGTGTGATGACCTGTTTACCTACTAGAAGAACCTGTTTGGTACAGGGGCCCCATAGAATTCATTAGACCTATTCTACTCTCGAGATTTCGAAACCTACTTGTAATTCCTAAAAACATCTAATAATAACATTGCACTACTAATTACCGATTTTCATATATGTATTGGAATAAATCAATTCAAAGTTAGTTTCTTTAAAATTTAGTGTTCCAACCTTCAAGCCAAGTTTCGCGTTCAAGAGATATCTGACTTGTCTACCCGTGAAAAGATCTAATGTCGCTTATGTTTCTTCGTTCTCTGGAGTACTCGCACCTCGGTCTGGGCTTTTGTAATGGGTGAGATAGGGAACGATCATACTGCCTATAATTAATATACTGTGTTATCGGTGTACTAAGAATCTTAAGGATGCTATGCATTAGAAGTCTTAAGCACGAACGGTTAAGAAAAAATTTACTTTGTCTTAATCCATTTGTAAGCCGATCGGAGAAGATCCCAAGTCTTTTCCCTCAATTAATTAAAAAAAAACCTTTCCGACAATTTTGGCCATTATAAACTTACGCCCAGCAGATACACATACCTGTTAAAATTCAAGCTCAAAACGACCAGAAATTACTATTAAAGAATAAATGAAACCCAAAACGAACAAAAATTAAATAAACAATCATAGCAAAAACATAAAACAAGTAATAATATAAATGAATGAATAGATTTTAAAGCGAGTAATACTTAGATTGAATATGAAAATCAAGCTTAAAACAAATGTTTTGCTATTGAATTGTAAATGAAACTTAAAAAGAACAGAAATTAAATAAACAATCAATGGAAACAAACATACAATAGATATTAATGTAAATCAATAAATACATCTTGAAACGAGTGAGACTTACATTGAATATAAAAATCAAGCTTGACACGAACAAAAAACACTACAAACAAGAGTTTGGGTATCGGCTCCTTCTCTCACTGTGAAAAGCTAAAGGCTACTACGTCATTGACGCTTTACTGAAAACCAATTTTATTATAAATATTTTCTTTTGTACTTCATATTGAAAATAAACATTAAAATTATAGTAAAATTTTGAACTGATCAGCTTGCAGCAATTAATAACATTATACATCAAATACTCAGTTTAATTTATTTATTACTTTCTAAAGTTGGTCAAGACGAATATAGTTTCACTACAAACAAGAGTTTGGATACTGCCCCCTTCCTTAACTGTAAATGAAAACCAAAAGCCTACTGTTTCATTAGCGCTCAACTGAAAACGAAATATATTACAAATATTTTCTTTTCCAGTTCTTACAGCATTGAAAATAAAAATAAAATTACAGTGAAATAAAATCTTTAACGGATGGATCTTTCAACAATTAATATCATTATACATCAAATTTTCAATTTGATTTGGTTTATACTTTTCAAGACAGTTCAAGACGCATATTGTTTTCAGTGAAGCGCCAATGACGCAGTAGGTTTTAGATTTTTACAGTGAGAGAAGGAGGCGATACCCAAAATTTTGTTTTTAGTGATTATTGTTCGTTTCAAGCTTGATTTCCATATTCAATTTAAGTTTCACACTTGTTTCAAGAATTATTTATTCAAACAAGGTATCCAAACAAGTGTTTGGATACCGCCTCCTTCATTAACTATAAATAAAAAAACAAAAGCCTACTGCGTCATTGGCGCTTAACCAAAAACGAATTATATTAGAAGTATTTTCTTTTCCAGTTCTTAAAGCATTGACAATAAAAATAAGATTCCAGTGAAATAAATTCTTGAACTGATGGATCTTTCAACAATTAATATCATTATACATCAAATATTCAATTTGATGTTGTTTATACTTTCCAAGACTGTTCAAGACGCATGTGGCTTTTAGTAAAGCGTCAATGACGAAGTAGGTTTTGGACTTTTACAGTGAGACAAGGAGGTGATGCCCAAATTCTTGTTTGTAGTGATTTTTGTTCGTTTCAAGCTTTATTTGCATTTTCGATTTAAGTTTCGCTCGTTTTAAGATTTATTTATTCATTTACATTAATATCTATTGTATGTTTGTTTGAATTGATTTTTTATTTTATTTCTGTTCGTTTTAAGTTTCAGTAGGAAAATATTTTTTCCGTTTTAAGCTTGATTTTTATATTCAATCTAAGCATTACTCGCTTTAAGATCTATTTATTCATTTATATTATTACTTTTAGTAGGTTTTTTTATATGATTGTTTTTTAATTTCTGTTCGTTTTGTGTTTTATTTATTCTTTAATAGTAATTTATGGTCGTTCTGAGTTTGAATTTTAACACGTAATTGTGTCTATTGAGCTTAAGTTTAAAATGGCCTTTACTTTTCTTTGAAAAACTTATTTTTCGGAAAGTTTTTTTAAATTAATTTTTGTTCGTTTTTGATTGCAAAGTTTCAAGTTTTTAAAAATTCTTTATTTCAAAATGAAACTTTGAAAAAAAAAAACAAATTATGTTTCAGACGTAACTACTTGGCAACAAAAAAAAAAAAAAAAAAAAAAAAAAAACTGTAATCCTAATCCAGCAATTGAGACAAATGTGCACTTAAACGAGGTTTTGACCTTACTCATCAATCCAACTACCTAGGACCAAACAGTATAACCGAACCATCAACCAAATAGAAATGTCCAAATCCATGCAA
>JAQQPU010006036.1:25550-44346 GCA_029168905.1 Artemia sp. Kazakhstan ARC1039 | reverse complement strand
ATACGAGACGGTAAAAAGACTAAATATGATATGAGATGTGCAAATAAAATTAAATGGACAGGGATTTACTGCCTTAGCAAACGGTACCAAGGGTGGGAAGAGACTTTCTCGTTGTACCGTTTAATTTGTTCAATTATAGCTACCGTTGGGTCCGCAATTTTTAAATTTTTAACAAGAAGCGAATTTCTTGTCCACGGCGGGAGCCGCAACAAGAACTTCTCATACTTATAAAACGTGGATCTGAGCTTTCTTTTCTCTGGCTCGGGAAAAATTCTCCAAAACGGGCTTATATACAGGAAATGGGGAAGGGATACTGCGTTATAAAGTCGAGCCAGAATTAAACGGTTGAAACGAATTTTAGATGAGACTACTCTACTGTAAGCAAAAGCCAGGCGTTTACGGAGATGATCAATAAGAAGGGAGCGGGTAGTTTTTAGATCCTTTCCAATTGGTAAACCAAGGTAAATAATTTTCGAGACAGGGGCTACAGACAGTTCTCCCAGCCTCAGAGACGAGACCTCTTCTTGGCGCCAGTTGAACAGAAGAATATCCAACTTCTGTGGGTTAAATTCAAGACCAATGCGACTGTAATTTGACTACAGACCTTTGCAGCATTAATAAGGCCAACATGATGTTGAATATCCATTAAATCAATATTTTTCCATCAAGAATTTTTATAATATACCTTTACCAATAAAATTAGTCGAAAAAACAATCACTATTCCTAAATCAGCTTCAAATTATGATTCTTCCTCAGTTGGCAGTTACTTTTTAGATTTGTTTTTAAATCGGTTACTATTGGCTGGAGTTCGGTCTTCACTTTTCTTATATAGTTTATTTTATAAAATAATAGAGAAGAAAAAGTTAATTGCTCCAACATCGTATGGGACAATTTTAACGCATTTTTATTACGTCTTAGACACCATAAACTGAATGGTATATTTATATTAAAAGTTACCACGGTCCAGTGGAGATGGTCTCGTCCTTCAGCTAAGAGGGATTTGAGATCAAAGTACTATGTGGTAACGATCGATTTTAAATGATATTTCCTTGAAAATTCATATGTATGTAAGTAGATTAAGGCAATATGAGGGATATTTGATTTCAAATATCAATAAAGTGATATTTGAAATCATTATGGAACATGTCAGTGGCAGATTGCAGTTCAATAGTAAAGTTTCCAAATCGATGACCGTTTATTTGCAGTAATAGATTGGAATTTTTTAGTTTCGTAATTACTAAATCGTTTTTCATGCTGATAACTTGACTTTCATTTTCTATAGGATATATTTCTGAAATAAAATAACACGTCACAATAAATAAGTATATTTTCTGTCGTCACGTGTTACCTACACGTTCAAGATAGTTTTTCGATTTGTTTCTTTTTGTGTTTTAAAAACTATGCGGTCCAAAAATAATAATATTCTTTGAGATGTTTTTTTGCATTTTAGAAATTTTCTTATCCTTGCTGATACTTCTAAGTAATGTATCTTAAATTTGTATCTTAATAATTTGTATCTTAATTTGTATGTAACTATTGTATCTTAATATCAATAGATATATCAAAAGAATTGGATTTTTATGCTGATTTTAAATATATAAGCTTCATCAAGCTCAATCTTACCCATCAAAGGTTACGTGCCTGAGAACATTTGCCTTATTTTCGAAAAAAAGGGAAACACAATCCCTAAGAGTCATAGAATCACACCATCAGATTCAGCGTATCAGAGAACCATACTGTAGATTGGACCTGCCTTAGCCTCAACTTCTATAAAGAAAATTTACTGTCCCTTGGCTTGAACAGCAATTGAAATCTCTTGGCTTAACATAAAAGAGAATGAATGAATCCAACCAGCAAATGCAAAAAGTATAAAACAACGTATGAGGTAGCGATAAACAAAATGAAGCCTATTAAGATCTAAGACTAGGAAACAAAACGCGTCAAGTGGCAGGAATATTTTAATTATCATCGAACTGCCAATGAAAATGTTGCACAACGAAACCTGCGATTAGAAGACAAATTAAAGTACAATTGTGGTTGCAGCTGTAGCTGCAGTTAAGTAAGGGACGAAAATGTTTCTTAGCGACAAAAACAATTTTCCTTTCATAGTTTCCTTTATAGGATATTTAGACAAAGTGGCACTAATTGTGCACTTTGTGTTTTGATGGGACACCATCTTAGAAGCTTTGAGTTATTCATTCGTGTTTGCTTAAACAATTACAATAATTTCTAGGCGACAGCCATGGTTTCTTAGGATTCTTTTTCCTTAACAGTGATCGATCCATCATACAAGTCTTTGTCATTATCAAAATCAGCATACCATAAAATCTTTGAAAACTCATATTTATTCACCCGTGAGATCGACCAAATTATTGTAATTGTTTAAGCAAACACGAATGAATATGCCTTTATAATCATGAAGCATGAAGTTCTGCCAAAATTACAAATGGAAAATTCAAAGGTTTAAATAATATTAAATATTTGTTCTTCTTTTTCATGAAAGGCAGCAAGAGGTTAAATAATATTAAAAATATCCTATGAGAACTCATAAAACTTTATCTATTATCATAAATATTTTAATGCAAATTATATTATCGCAAATATATGTAATCGTTTCTTTAGGGGGAGGGGGGGGGCAATAACTTGGAGCAAAAATTATTATATTGCCCATGCCTCTTGACTCTCCTGATGTGGATTCCTCTTGCCTCCCTCCCTAATTTTGTTGAAGCTAAGCTTCTGATGAAATTGATGTTCGAGGTCTGATCAAGTGCGATACACTTTCCAGAAAAAGTTCATTATTCTGCTGCTAATGGATTTTTTCCTAACGCAACATAAATACGTTCAGAGACACAACATAAGGTAAAATTAAGAAATTTAAGATTCTATGCAGAACTCGATTCTTCTTAGCACTGCCTACGCTACGGAAATGGAGAGGAGAAGTTTAGTTGATAATTTATTGAATGTCAAACAACAACCCTATGACGAACTATTGCCCTATGACGATTCCCTCTTACTCGTCATAGATGAGAAAACCTTCTTCATATCCTTTATTATAAAATCTCCAAGTCTTAATAGAAAAAGTAGTGATTATGTTTACTTTCAGATTTTTGCTCTTACAATATTCTTGTAATATATCCTTTATCAAATCCTTTGACACCCCAGTTTTGATAACGGCTATTAAGTTTTGATAACGACTATATTAAGCTTTGATAAGAAGATTTAGTTGAAGTTTAGTATTAGATATCATACAGCAACCCTAGGACGAATTATTGCCCAATGACGATTCCCTCTTACTCGTTATATGTATTAACCGAAAAGTTGGCAGTTCAAGGCCAACCGGGGTCGATTTCTTTTAGTTTGTAATTCAGATATCAATAGAACCACGATACCGATGATACTTACAAAATTCCCATTTACAGCATCGATCTTTTATGTAATCGTCTCTTACTAGGTTGCTAGCTACCGCTGCAACCCGGATATATGTATTAACCGAAAAGTTGGCAGTTCAAGGCCAACCGGGGTCGATTTCTTTTAGTTTGTAATTCAGATATCAATAGAACCATGATACCGATGATACTTACAAAATTCCCATTTACAGCATCGATCTTTTATGTAACTAACTACCGCTGCAACCAGGATTACAAACAGGAAAAACCCTACGGATTTTTCTTTTTTTGGAATAGTAAGAGACGAGCCTCAAAGAATCAGGCAGCTAACTAAGTCTAATATATGCAATGGTTTGTTCTTCTAATGATCGTCTTTTAATATAATATTCCAATGATCGTATTTTAATGTAACACCAGGGGCTGATTTCTTTTAGCTTGTAATTCAGCTATCATTGAAACCATGATACTAATGATACTTAAAAAATTCCCATTTAAAGTATCGACCTTTTATGTAAATTCCAATGATCGTCTTTTAATGAAAGATCTCTGTAAAAACTTTGATTTTGTTTTAAATATGAAAGTCAGTATTCATTTTTGGCACTATTCGTAATATTCACAGAGTTATGGGAGGCAGCGGTGCCGAGCGGTCTAAGATACTGGAGTAGGTCACCAGTCTTTCCAGAGGCGTGGGTTCGAATCCCACCGCTGCCAACATTTTATACTAAAGCGAACAAATTACTTTTCTGACTCTTAAATTTTAATCTTATTTTAGTTACTAAGGGCTGAAGGTGGTTACAAACACTGGAATATTGGAATTGTAAAAGATGACCTGGCTACAACCTATCATTATGACGTAATTGATCCATCTTGAACATGAAATATGTAGTTTCTCATAGAAAAATTAATTTTTTTTTAATTATTTGTTTTAATTATAAAAGGTTTTTAACCACATTAATTTCATTTAAAATGAGCCTTTGAACAACTCTCTACGATGTTCCAGTGCCAGGCTGTCTGTGGAAGAAAAAAAAGAAAAGAGAAAAAAAAGATGCCGTTTAGGCAGAATGCTGTAGAAGCTGCCACTTTTCTTGATTTTCAAGCCAATATATTTCCCTTGTTGTTCAATCCAAGGGACAGAAAGTTTCCTATATAGGGGTTTAATCGATTCTTATCGTGTACTTTTTTATTCTGATCTGATTCAATTTTTAGGAGTTATGGGTTATTGTATTTCTTAACATTGGACGTGATCGTCTCTTACTAGGCTGCTATCTACCGCTGCAGCCCGAATTTTCTATTTAAAAATAAGATATTATTTATTTTACAATTTTTATTAGTGACGTGGTGGCGGAAGTGGCTATCACGATAGGCTGATAACCAAAAGGTTAGCGGTTCAAGCCCACCTGGCGTCGATTTCTTTTAGTTTGTAATTCAGCTATTATTAGAATCATGATACAGTTGATTCTTATAAAATTTCCATTTATAGTATCGATCCTTTATAGAAAATAAAAGAAAATTATCTTGTCGTGAGATGAACGTGTATAAATATTGCATTCACTTATTACGCCATATATGGTTATAACCTATATACGATTATAATGTCATTCATCAAGCTTGTACATGAAAATGCAGTTTCTATTTGTCAAAATTGATTCTATTTTTAAAACTATTTTATTTTTAATTACAAAAGAAACTAGATGTACGAATTTCCTTTAAAATGAGCCATTATGCAGCTCTCTACGATTTTCCAGTACCCAGCTAGTTGAGGAGGAAAAAAAACGGAAAGAAAAAAAGATGCCGTATGTGGAGAATATCGCGCTTAGAGCCAATTTTCTTGATTTTCAAGTCAATATATGTTCCTTGTTATTCAAGCCAAGGGACGGTAAGTTTGTTATATAGAGGTTTTGGACAAGGCAGATCTAATAGTGTACTTCTTGTTTTGATCTGAATCTATTTTCAGGAGTTGTAGGTTACTTTAGTTTTTACTATTGGGCGTGATAGTCTCTTACTAAAAGATAGAAGATGTTGGAGGGAATTTTTAATATATTGACTTTAAATATAACTTAACAAGCCTATACTATAGTTAAGTGACTATAAAAGTTGGTACAGGCAAGAGTTCGTTCTTTATAATACTTTATGTAAAACAGGAACAAGCCTATGGCTGTTTCTTAATTGGAATAGTAAGAGAAAACCTGGCTAAAACCTACGATTATGACCTCATTTATCAATCTTTAACATGACCTTATAATATTATTTTAGTTACTATGGGCTGGAAGTTTGTTCTTTGCTATATGGAAAAGAAAAAAAGAAAAAAATATCCCGTTTAGGCAGAATGTTGTAGTAGCTGCCACTTTTCTTGATTTTCAAGCCAATATATTTCCCTTGCTGTTCAAGCCAAGGGACAGAAAGTTTCCTATACAGGGGTTTCGGACAAGGCGGTTCTAATGGTGTACTTTTTGTTTTGATCTGACTACTTTGTTAGGAACTATGCGTTTTTATATTTCTTAACATTGGACGTGATCGTCTCTTACTAGGTTGCTACCTACCGCTGCAACCCGGATCAGCCACCAGTCTCTTCGGAGGCGTGGGTTCAAATCTTACCGCTGGTATACGATTATGTTTGAAAGACTGCAGTGTGAAAAGACATCAAAAATGCAGTTTTTGGTGGAAAAATTTATTCTCTTTTAGAAATAATTTATTTTAGTTACTATAGATTTTTAACCCAATTAATTTCCTTTAAAATGAGCTATTGAACAACTCTCTACGATGTTCCAGTGCCAAGCTATCTGTGGAAAAGAAAAAAAAAAGAAAAAAAGAAAAAAATATCCCGTTTGGGGAGAATAACGTGGTTAAAGTCACTTTTCTTGATTTTCAAGCCAATATATTTCCCTTGCTCTTCAAGCCAAGGGACAGAAAGTTTCCTATACAGGGGTTTCGGACAAGGCGGTTCTAATGGTGTACTTTTTGTTTTGATCTGACTCCTTTTTTAGGAACTATGGGTTTTTATATTTCTTAACATTGGACGTGATCGTCTCTTACTAGGTTGCTAGCTACCGCTGCAACCCGGATGAGAGGCAACCTGGCCGAGTGGTCCAAGGCACTGGTGTTAGCCACCAGTCACTTCGGAAGCGTGGATTCAAATCTTACCGCTGGTATACGATTATGTTTGAAAGACTGCAGTGTGAAAAGACATCTAAAATGCAGTTTTTGGTGGAAAAATTTATTCTCTTTTAGAAATAATTTATTTTAGTTACAAAAGGTTTTCAATCCAATTATTTTCCTTTAAAATGAGCTATTGAACAACCCTCTACGATGTTCCAGTGCCAAGCTATCTCTGGAAACTTGTTTTGATCTGACTCCTTTGTTAGGAACTATGGGTTTTTATATTTCTTAACATTGGACGTGATCGTCTCTTACTAGGTTGCTAGCTATCTTACTAGGTTGCTAGCTACCGCTGTAACTCGGATTAATTATTATCAAACCTGATTACAAACAGGAAAAAGCCTACGGCTTTTTCTTCTTTGAAATAGTAAGAGACGAACCTCAAACAATCAAGTAGCTAACTAAGTCCAATGTATGCAATGGTTTGTTATTTCATAATAAAATAATCGTGTATTAAATGATTCCTTTTATTACTTTTGTTACTATGGAGTACTGTTCGTTCCTTAGTGTAACTATTTTTAGGAGTTTTGTTATATTTCTTAGCATGGGACTGATCGTCTCTTACTAGGTTGCTAGCTACTGCTGCAACCCAAATTCACATATATATTTATTTATGAGAGGCAACCTGGCCGAGTGGTCCAAGACACTGGTGTTAGCCACCAGTCTCTTCGGAGGAGTGGGTTCAAATCTTACCGCTGGTATACGATTATGTTTGAAAGACTGCAGTGTGAAAAGACATCAAAAATGCAGTTTTTGGTGGAAAAATTTATTCTCTTTTAGAAATAATTTATTTTAGTTACTATAGATTTTTAACCCAATTAATTTCCTTTAAAATGAGCTATTGAACAACCCTCTACGATGTTCCAGTGCCAAGCTATCTGTGGAAAAGAAAAAGAAAAAAAAGAAAAAAGAAAAAAATATCCCGTTTGAGGAGAATAACGTGGTTAAAGTCAATTTTCTTGATTTTCATGCCAATATATTTCCCTTGCTGTTCAAGCCAAGGGACAGAAAGTTTCTTATACAGGGGTTTCGGACAAGGCGGTTCTAATGGTGTACTTTTTGTTTTGATCTGACTCCTCTGTTAGGAACTATGGGTTTTTATATTTCTTAACATTGGACGTGATCGTCTCTTACTAGGTTGCTTGCTACCGCTGCAACCCGGATTCAAAATGAGCCATTGAACAACTCTTTACGATGTTCCAGTGCCATGCTATCTGTTGAGTTACTAACCTATACTATGATGTAATCTTAACTGTAGTGAAGTTGCGTATGCAAGTTAGTATAGGGAAGAGTTCGATCTTTATTATACACAAAAGCGACTAGATGTAGTAATTTCCTTTAAAATGAGCCATTATACAGCTCTCTATGATTTTGCATTGTTCATCTAGCTGAGGAGTAAAAAAAAGCGGAAAGAAAAAAAGATGCTGTTTGTGGAGGATATCGTGGTTAAAGTCCATTTTCTTGATTTTCAAGCCAATATAATTTCTTCGTTATTCAAGCCAAAGGACGGGAAGTTTTTTATATAGAAGTTTTGGTAAAGGCGGTTCTAAAAGTGTACTTTTTGTTTTGATCTGAATCTTTTTTCAGGAGTTATCGGTTACATTAGTTTCTAATATGGGGCATGATCGTCTCTTACTAGTTTGCTAGCTACCGTTGCAACCCAGATGATGGTGCTAGCTACCGCTGCAACCTGGACTTTACTAACCTATACTACAGTTAAGTGGCCTATAATGTTTAATATAGGCAAGAGGTCGTTCTATATTATATTCCTTTAAATAGTAAGAGACAAAACTCAAACAATCAAGTAGCTAACTAAGTCCAATGTATGGAATGGTTTGTTATTTCAGAGATCGTCTTTTAATGTCACAAATTCTTGAACTGATGGATCTTTCAACAATTAATGTCATTATTCATAAAATATTCAATTTGATGTTGTTTATACTTCCCAATACTGTTCAAGACGAAAATAGTTTTCAGTAAAGCGCCAATGACGCAGTAGGTTTTAGACTTTTACAGTGAGAGAGGGAGATTATACCCAAACTCTTGTTTGTGGTGATTTTTGTTCGTTTCAAGCTTGATTTGCATATTCAATTTGAGTTTCACTCGTTTTAAGATTTATTTATTAACTTACATCAATATCTATTGTATGTTTGTTTGCATTGATTGTTTATTTAATTTCTGTTCGTTTTAAGTTTCATTTATACTTCAATAGGAAAATAGTTTTTTTTTCATTTTAAGCTTCATATTCACATTCAATCTAAGCTTTACTCGCTTTAAGATCTAAACTGAAAAATGTATATGCAACAATGTCTTTATTCTTCACTTTAGATTTCATCATCTTCAGTGTATAGGCAACTGTCGTGAACCACTAATGCCGGTAAATCATTTGAATTCACTGTATATTGATCTTGATTGACTGGAAAGTCAGGGTCACATTTTCTACAGTATAATGTAACTTCACTCTTGTCATATCTCTTTGTATAGTCAATGATACTATTTGCATTCATATTATGAAATTCACGTGTTTCAATCTGTCTATTTGAAGCAATATCACATACAGTGTATTCAAATGGTGAATCACATTCGGTAACTGCCAAATAAAAATCACTAGATTTATAGTCATAATAGGCAGTGTCGTCACAACGATGACGTAGAAACAAAATTGTCTTGTTACCCCAACAGTTGAATCGTAGACCTGATTCTTCCTCCCAAAATAATTTCTATCCACGACGATGCCAATCTCGTAGAAATAAACTAAAATCACGTTCGGGATTCTTTCCAACCATACCGGGGTAAGTATTCTCCCACTGATCACATTTTTCATAATGGCAATTGGATAATAGATGTCGTCTAGGGTGAGAGTCACAAATCTCTTTAAGACATGAATTACATCCTTTAATTTGTACTGCATATCCTCTATGTAATTTACTGCAGTGTGAAAAGACATCAAAAATGCAGTTTTTAATTGAAAAATTTATTCGCTCTTAGGAATAATTTGTTTAAGTTACAAAAGATTTTGAACCCAATTAATTTCCTTTACAATGAGCCATTGAACAACTCTCTACGATGTTACAGTACCAAGCTATCTGTGGAAAACAAGAAAAAAAATCCCGTTTAGGCAGAAAGTTGTAGTAGCTGCCACATTTCTTGATTTTTAAGCCAATATATTTCCCTTGCTGTTCAAGCCAAGAGACAGAAAGTTTCCTATACAGGGATTTCGGACAAGGCGGTTCTAATGGAGTACTTTTTGTTTCGATCTGACTCCTTTTTTTAGAAACTATGGGTTTTTATATTTCTTAACATTGGACGTGATCGTCTCTTACTAGGTTGCAAGCTGCCGCTGCAAACCGGATTAAACTACCCTTATCTCGTCTACTATCATGAAAGAACACTGAGCCGTATGAACCCTAGATTTTTCCAGAGCCTGAGGTAATCACCGTCATCATCATTTTCATTGATGCTGTCGTCATTTCTGTCATTGGGGATTAATGTTGTCATCCCTTTACTGAAATCCTTAGTGTATTACAAACAGGAAAAAGCCTATGGCTAATTCTTAATTGGAATAGTGAGAGACGACCTGGCTGCAACCTACGATTATGACATCATTGATCAATCTTTAACATGAAACTATAATCATATTTTAGTTACTATGGGTTGTAAGCTTGTTCTTTATTGTAATATATAGAATGTTAACCTGATTAAAACAGGAAAAAGCCTACGGCTTTTTCTTCTCTGAAATAGTAAGAAACGAACCTCAAATAATCAAGTAGCTTACTAGGTCCAATATATGCAATGGTTTTTAGTCCAATGCTCATCTTTTAATGTAACTATTTCATTTTTTACTATGAGGCGTGATCGTCTCTTACTAGGTTGCTAGCTACCGCCGCAACCCAGATTCTAGTTATTAAAGGCTATAGTTCGTCCTTTAATGTAACTATTTTCGTTTGGAATAAGATGTTAATAACATTAGCTACTACATGTATTACTACATTTTACATAAATATATCTACATGCTTTTTATAATGTTAAAAACACTATTTCTATTTTCGTTTGCAATAGGATTTTAATAACATTAGCCACTCACAGGTATATCTAATAATTCGATGAATCCAATGTGTCCTAATGTTATATATATATATATATAAAAAAGTATTGACAAACACCATTTATAATGAACTATATTGGTCCTTTATGTAAAATAAATCTTAAAACGAGTAAAACTTAAATTGAATATGCGAATCAAGTTTGAATCGAATAAAAATAACTACAAACAAGAGTTTGGGTATCGTCTCACTGCAAAAGCCTAAAACCTACTGCGTCATTGGCGCTTTACTGAAACCGAATTATATTACAAATGTTTTCTTTTGTACTTAATATTGAAGAATAAATATTAAAATTACAGTAAAATTTTGAACTGATGAGCTTTTAGCAATTAATATCATTATGCATCAAATATTCAGTTTAATTTATTAGTTCTTTTCAAGATTGGTCAAGACAAATATAGTTTCACTACAAGAAAAATTTGGATACTGCCCCCTTCTTTAACTGTAAAAACCCTGAAAACGAATTACTCGTATAATACAAATTTATTATTTTCCAGTTCTTACAGCATTGAAAACGAAAATATAAATTACCGTGAAAAAAAAATCTTGAACTGATGGATCTGTCAATAATTTCTTCTTTCAAATAGTAAGAGACGAACCTCAAACGATCAAGTAGCTAACTAAGTCCAATGCATGCAATAACTTTTTATTCCAATAATCGTCTATTAATGTAACATATCAGTTACTATGGGAGAGAGATCGTTCTTTACTGTAAAAATGTAAATACTGTAATCTTAACTATAGTGAAGTTGCGTATGCAAGTTAGTATAGGGAAGAGTTTGATCCTTATTATATAACTTGTTTTAACTTTTTTTTTACTTTTTTTTTAATTTTTTTTAATTTTTTTTAACTTTTTTAAAAATTTTTTTAACTTTTTTAACTTTTTTAACTTCTTTTTAACTTTTTTTAAATTTTTTTAACTTTTTTTACATCTCTTAGAATTTCATGAAACACACTTAAAACACAAAAAATTCATATTTAATATTTTCCAACTTCAAAATGGGAATGATATAGATATGTGTGTCGCAACTTTTACTATTAGAAAATTAATATTTGTAGTGACCAATTTTTTTGAGTAAGCCAGCATATCAAACGTTTAGAATGTCTATTAAAACATCGGAGATGTAAGAAAAGGAATTTGCATACATCATATGTCGGATAGATAGGTTAACATAGAGAAAATCTAAGTATAAGAATGAATAAATTCTCTATCAACATCTATTGGCAGATACTTGGGATAGCTTTAACGGAATTAAGTATTAGAGTGAGTAAATTCTTTATCAATGTCTTTTGACAGATACGTTTGATAACACTGACATAATTTAAGTATGAAATTGAACAAATTCTTTATTAAAATGGAAAAGAAAGAAGGAAAAAAATATGCCGTTTAGGCAGAATGTTGTAGTAGCCGCCACTTTTCTTGATTACCAAGCCAATATATTTCCCTTGCTGTTCAAGCCAAGCGCTAGCGCGCTGCCTATGATTACAAACAGGAAAAAGCCTATGGCTTTTTCTTTTTTGAAATAGTAAGAGACGAACCTCAAGCAATCAAGCAGCTAACTAAGTCCAATTTATGCAGCGGTATGTTATTCCAATGATCGTCTTTTAATGTAAACTCCTTTGTTAGGAACTATGGGTTTTTATACTTCTTAACATTGGACGTGATCGTCTCTTACTAGGTTGCTAGCTACCGCTGCAACTCAGATTAGACGTAATCCTCTCTTGCTATGTTGCTAGCTACCGCTGTGGCATGGATCTTAAGTGATAATATCTTAATATTTCAATTACTATGGGCTAGAGTTTGTTCTTTACTATAACTATGGAACAGTTTACAGATGTAATGGGAAATTTTATACATCACTGTGAATATATGTAGGCATAATTGTTCTTTACTTAGTTTCAGCTTTAATTCGATGATCCAGACTTTATGTACTAACTACATCCAAAGACTATGACGTCATTGATTAATATTGTATATAAAAAATTAAGTTTTTCGTAAAAAAAATTAATTTAAAAAAAAATTAAGTACACATAGCGCTAGATCTAGAGATTTCCTTTAAAATGAGCCATTGAACAACTCTCTACGATGTTCCAGTGCCAAGCTATCTGTGGAAAAGAAAGAAAAAAATATCCCGTTTGGGGAGAATAACGTGGTAAAAGTCTATTTTCTTGATTTTCAAGCCAATATATTTTCTTTGTTATTCAAGCCAAAGGGCGGTAAGTTTCCTATATGGAGGATTTGGACAAGGCGGTTCTAATGGTGTACTTTTTGTTTTGATCTGACTCTTTTTTTAGGAGCTACGGGTTTTTATATTTCTTAACATTGGAGGTGATCGTCTCTTACTAGGTTGCTAGCTACCGCTGCAACCCGGATATAACAAGGGATAGAAAGTTTCCTATATAAGGGTTTTGGACAAGCCGGTTCTAATGATATACTTTTTGTTTTGATATGATTCTTTTTTTTAAGGAGTTATGGGTTTTTATATTTCGTAACTTTGGACGTGATCGTCTCTTACTAGGTTGCTAGCTACCGCTGCAACCCGGATACGATTATGACGTCATTGATCAATCTCTAACATGAAATATGCAGTTTTTCGTAGAAAAATTGATTCTAATTTAAAAATAATTTATTTTGATTAGAAAAGGTTTTTAACCCCATTAATTTCCTTTAAAATGAGCCATTGAACAAACTCTCTACGATGTTCCAGTGCCAAGCTATCTGTGGAAGAAAAAAAAAGAAAGTAAGAAAAAAGATGCCGTTTAGGCAGAATGCTGTAGTAGCTGTAACTTTTCTTGATTTTTAAGCCAAAATATTTCCCTTGCTGTTCAAGCCAAGGAATATAAAGTTTCCTTTATAGGGGTTTCGGACAAGGCGGTTCTAATGGTGTACTTTTTGTTTTGATCTGACTTTTTTTTAGGAGTTATGGGTTTTTCTATTTCTTAACATTTGAAGTGATCGTCTCTTACTAGGTTGCTAGCTACCGCAGCAAGCCGGATTATGATGATTAAATACCTGCGATTATGACGCCATTCATCAATCTTGAACATCAAAATGAATTTTTTTTGTAAAAAAATGATTTTATATTACAAATAATCTTTTTTAATTACAAAAGTATTTAACCCCATCAATTTCCTTTAAAACCAGCCATTAAACAACTCTCTAGGATGTTCCAATGCCCCGCTATCTGAGGAAAAGAAGAAGAAAAAAATTCCGTATATGCAGAATATCGTGGTTGTAGCCATTTTTCTTGATTTTTAACCAGTATATTTCCCTTGTTGTTCAAGCCAAGGGACTATAAGTTTTCTATATAGGGGTTTTGGACAAGGCGGTTCAAATAGTGTACTTCATTTTTTGATCTGATTCTAGTTTTAGGAGTTATGACCTATTTCATTTTTTACTATGGGGCGTGATCGTCTCTTACTGGGGTGCTAGCTACCGCTGCAACCCAGATGTCGAAAGATAAACGTGTTTAAATGTTGCATTCACTTATTACGTCATATATGGTTACAACCTACGATTATGACGTCATTCTTCAAGCTTGTATATGAAATTGCAGTTGTTTTTTTTTAATCGATTCTATTTTACAACTAATTTCTTTTTAATTACAAAAGGCACTAGATATAGCAATTTCGTTTAAAATGAGCCATGACACAGCTCTCTGTGATTTTCCAGTACCGAACTTGCCGAGGATAAAAAAAGGAAAACAAAAGATGCCGTGGATAAAGAATGATGCAGTTCGAGCCACTTTTCTTGTTTTTCAAGCCAACATATTTTCTTTGTTGTTCAAGCCAAGAGACTGTAAGTTTCCTATAAAGGAGTTTCAGACAAGGCGGTCCTAATAGTGTATTTTGTGTTTCGATCTGACACCCTTTTTAGGAGGTTAAGGGTTATTGTATTTCTTAGTATGGGACCTGATCATCTCTTACTAGGTTGCTAGCTACCGCTGCAACTCGGATTTGAAGACTTTAAATATTTTTTCCTGTTTACATATAATTTTTTTCTTTTCTTTTTTCAAGTAGTTTGTTTCACGAATGGAATTATTCACGAGAACTCTGAAGTTGATCATGATTAAGCCAAAGCATAGCATAGACAGAAAATGTACAAACAAACTTAGTTCGAAGTGATGACACCTGGTCAAAAGGGCGAACCAACCCATTCTTTACTTAGAGAGGGGTCAACAGCCATTTCATGTGCAGGTTAATCTATGTCCATTTTGAGTTTTACTATCATTTGTTAGTTTAAAAAAAAAATTTCTTTTTCTCTTTCATCATCTGATGACGCTATTCTTTGTGTCAAAGTTTAATACTAAAAATTTAGTAGTTTTTTTCTTTTTTCAGGGGGTTTGTTTTGTGAAGGGAATCAGCCGAGAAGACTTTTCAAGTTCTTCAATAATCTGAAAACATTACTGTTAAAGATTAAGATTTCATATTTTTTTTCAACGGTTTCGTTTTATTGAGAGGATCAGTCGGGATTTTAAATTGATTATTGCAAAACCAAGCCAAAAAATTGATTGATAATATACAAAAAAAAACTTACTTCGAAAAGTGATTACACCTGGTCTGAAATGGGCACCAACCCATTCTCTATTTATTTCAGATTCAGTGAAGACTTCGGCTCCAGCCCAGGGTTGATATTCCAGCTTTTCAGACATAACATATTCGTACTTTACACCCTTGTCTTCCTTCAAAGAAGAACAAACAATAAACAAATGCTATCAATAGTAGCATCGAAAAATAATCGTTAAATACCAATGTTAAGAAATAAAAATCAATAAAAATCAAGAAATTTCGATGACTGTCAATATCTAAATCGATAACTATAAATCGAAAATGTAATGTTATGCCTACATTACATATTCGTAATCGCTTGTCTTCCCAAATAGAAAAACGAATAATAAACAAATATTATAGACAAACCGATAAATATATTGCCTTTCCTGTGTTCCTTAAGACGAAGTACATAAAAATAATCCATATAAAGGGGGATAGAACACAACCCTGCTTAACACCTGATTGTATGAAATCAGGAGTTAAGCAGGGTTGTTTTCTATCCCCCTTTATATGGATTATTTTGATGGACAGGAAAGGCAATGGGAGACCACGGAATCAAATGGGAAGGAATAAGTCTCCTGAACTTAGATTATGCTGATGATATAAGCATCCTAGAGGAAAGTGTGAGCAAAATTAATAAACTTTTAGATGTTTTACGAGTTCAGGGTGCTAGAATAGGTTTGAAAATTAATGCTAAGAAGACTAAGTCACTAAGGCTAGGAATAAGTGAAGATGAAAAGGCGACGTTGGGTAATGAAAAGATTGATCAAGTGGTCAGCTTCACTTACCTTGGTAGTATTAGTAGTAAAGATGGTGGGAGCAGTGAAGATGTTAATAGTAGAATAGCCAAGGCTCAGGGTGTTTTCTCACACTTAAAAAAAGTTTGGAAGAATAGGAAGATAAGTATGCAAACCAAGATTAGAATATTAGAAGCTACAGTGATGACAGTAGTCAAAAATGGCTCTGAAGCATCGGCGCTTCGAAAAGCGGATGAAGATTTGCTAGATGTTTTCCAGAGAAATTGCTTAAGGATTGTTCTGAGTACCCGGCTGACAGACCATATTTCAAACAATAGACTGTACGAAAAATGTGGTTCAATACCGCTCTCTAGGGCTATAATGAAAGAAAGGTTGAAATAACTAGGGCACGTTGTGCGGATGAAGGATGACAGATTGCCGAAGATTGTTCTTTTCGGCCAACCGTCTAGGGCTAAACAGAAGGCAGGTCGTCCTCGTCTGGGGTGGGAGGACGTCATAAAGAAAGATTTGAAGAAAATGGGAACTTCGTGGGAGGGTGTAAAAAGGGAGGCTTTGAATAGATTGGGATGGAAGAGGAGCGTGTGTAGCTGTGTTGGCATCAGGCGGCTTGGTGCTGCGGTGAGTTGTTAGTAGTAGTAGTAGTAGTAGATCAACATACCGATAAATAATCGAAAAACATCGATATCGAGAACCAAAAATTTAGAAATATGGATTTGAAATCGAGATGTATCGACAATTATTGATAAATAAATCAATAAATATAAATCGATAAATATAATGTTAAGCTGACATACCATTTCCGACCTTTCTTCCTTGTCTACCTAAACAACAAAAAATGTTTTCGTGTCCAAAATTTATATTTGCAATTTACGTGGATGCACCTTGTTTGACAAAAAAGTAAGACAAAGTATGTGGAATGTATAGCATGCCAGCATTTTGCCAAAGAGGTATAGATTGGAAATGAAAATTTAATTCGTTTTAACCTTAGCAGGAACATGCTTGAACAGAAGGATTTCAGTGGGGACATTTCAGTGGGGAATGGAAAGGAAGAAGTTCTATCCGGCCATCCTTAAAATCCTGATACAGTAGCACTTGCCAGTTTTAATGCCACAATGCCACTTTTAAGATCAGCAAGCATATGCCTGAATAAAAGGATTTCAATGGGGAAATTTCAGTAGGAGATAAAAAGGAAGAAGTTGTATCCACTCATCCTTAAAATCTTGATACAATGGTGGTCGATCCATCCATCAAGAAAAGGCATTAAGACCTTTTTTGTACTGTGGTCTTTCACCTTGGTAAAGATGAGACAACACTGTTCTTTTGAGGAATAAACCCAACATTATATGCTCTATTAAGATATAATAGTCCAAGAATGTTATTAAGATTTAATTATGTTTAAGGCATTTTTGGAGAAATTTTCGTAGTTATTTGCATGTGTTCTCGCTCTGTAGTGAAAAACAGGTATTAAATCCGATTTTGGATTATTAAAACGAATTTTTGAATGTTTAGCTTGTTAAAATAGCATATGATCAGATTCTTGGTTATCACAATTAAACTTACAGTTTAACTCGCATATATAATCGCAACTATAATCACAATTAAACTTAACCAAATTTTGTGGTTAGTAAGATAAGATAAGATATTTATTTCAAAAAGATCACTATCACAAGCCCACAAAGGGCCGAATTCGGACTTCGGAGTCGACAATATAAATGGTTGCACTAAAACTGGCAAAAATGCAAAAAACAACAACGAAATAGAAAAATCATAATGAACAATCATTTAACAGTCAATAATTAAAACTGTAAAAAGTCAATTAAAAAGTTAAAAAGATAAAAACTGGTCAAACTAAACTTACACAAATACGAATCAGAAAAAGAATTAGAACGGACATAAAAAAAGGAAGGGGGGAGAGCATATACACAGCTTTGTGTATAAGCGAATATACACAAAAAAAATAGCGAGACATAAATGCATATAAAGTAAAAGGGACACTAAGAAAGTGTCAATATTTAAACTACAGTAAGTCAATAAAAGAGTAAAAAAAAATAAAAACTGGTCAAGAAGGGGGAGGGGGAGGGGACAAAAATAAATAAACCCCCCCAAAAAAGAACGAAAAATAAAATATATCAAAATTAAAAGGGGAACTGAAAAAAAGGGGGGGGGACAAGCAAATGAGTGCAAGAGCCTGGGCTGCACCATCAGCTAATAAACAAAAAAGAGGGGGAAAAAGAAACCATTGGGACATTTTATTCATTTTTTCTGTAATAAAGGGGACAAAAGTTCTTTCGTATCTGAAAGTAACGCAGCGAATGGGGGACAAAACAGGGATGGGCTCAGAAACAGCTCGAGGCGACCGTAATCTGGATGGGGAGTGACGTTTGGGGAAAATACTTGCCGTCCGAGGGTTTGTTATGGCATTTTTTTGCAAAACGGAGGCACAAATTATTTCTTCGTCTCTCGAGGGTCTCTAGTTTTGAAATATTTAACAAATGCAAATATAGTATCTTGCCCTCTTTAAAAATAATTCTTAGAGCTCTCTTTTGGACATTTTCAATTTTTTGTGTTGCTTCATTTGAGAGGCCAGGGTGCCACACAGGACAAGCATACTCTAATATGGGACGCATAAAAGAAATGTATACTTGTAGTAAATATGATTGGGGGCAACTAAAAATAGTGGCAATAGTAAGTTTGAAACCTCCATGGCGTGGCAATTGTAATCGAGAAAGACGTTCCAATTGTATTTTTGACTTCCAAAGACAAGTACACCAATAAAGTGATGGCAAGTTTCAGAAGACAAAAATTCACTTTTTGAAAATAAAATCTTCAAAAAAGCATCGC
>JAQQPU010006036.1:6526-25540 GCA_029168905.1 Artemia sp. Kazakhstan ARC1039 | reverse complement strand
TCCCATTTTCGTATAGCTTACTGTGTGAAATATGGTCAGTCAAATGGGTACTCAAAACAATCCGTAGACAATTCCTTCGGAAAACATCTAACAAATCCTTTTCCGTCCTCTGAAGTACCCACATTTCAGAACCATTCTTAACTAATATTATAATCTTGGTTCGCAGACTTACCTTACTATTTTTCCAAACTTTTTACAACTATGAAAAAACTCCCTGAATCTTGACTATTCTACTTTGTATCACCTTCAATGCCTCCAAGATCTTTACTAATAATAATACTGAGGTAAGTGAAGCTATCAACTTTGTGAATCTTCTCATTACCAAACATTATCTCTTCACGCTCATTTATTCCTTGTTGAAGCGACATAGCCTTCTCAACATTAATTTGCAGACCAATTCTTTCATTCTTAACAATCAAAACCTCCAAAAAGTCATTCATTTTTCTAACTTTTTTTTATCTAGAATATTCAAATAATGAGCATAACCTAAGACTAGGACAGTTTCACCTTCTCAATTATTTTTATGCCCTCCCACAGCCTTAGGACCAAGTCCTTCAAAATGATCCATGTAAATAGGGATAGACCACATCCCTGCTTAACTCCTGATTCAACAACGACTAGCCTCATTTCCAAACCCAAGCACAGCAATGTTGCTCACGTGCATGGCAGCAATAACTTTGATATATTTTTCTGGTATACAATACCAGAACCTTACTAAAGCTCTTCTACCCGCTGATTTTCACATATAAATATATTAGAACTGTAAAACTAACTAACAGCCCCAGCTAGCTCAGTAGATCATCCGACTCACAGTTTCACAGTCATGAGCACGAGCTTGATGCTGGACTAACTTTTTGTACATGCCTAAAAGTAAAATATCAATAATATATTCCTTTTGCAAATTAATAACTTGCATCTGTGGAGTAAAAAATCAATCACAGATCACTTCACGTGAGGAGACAGATAAAGATTTCGATTAAAGGGGGTGGGGTATTTTCCTTTTCGTATAGGAGCATTTTTCAAGCTATTGTTTTGACCAGTCTACCATGTTTTACATCTTTGTCAAAGGATCGATTTGAAATTATTAGGAGCAATTTCGAATGAATCTTTGTAAGGCGGAGGAGAGGGCTTGGAATAAGGCTTTGGAGCGACCTCAATTTTGTCTTTGGGGGAGGGGCAATATGGCTTCGACACCCAAAAAGAGTGTACAATGGGTTTTTTGTTTTCCTGCCCGTCGTCAGACAGACTTTGTTGCTAGCTGACAATTATAAGGGAAACTTACTCCAGCTCCGTCTATTGAGCTCCTTACAATGAGCTTGACTGGTCCCTTGCGTCCATGAAGTTCCCAAGCAGAGTACTTCTTAAAATCCCTAGAACTTGACCCAATTGCAGTTTCTGGTATTGGGACGATATTTCTGAAAGAGAAAAAAGTGCAAATACAACATGCAATTCTTAACGAAAGTAGAGTTGTGTTTAGCACCAACTGCTGCAGTCTTTTATTTAGATCTTTCAAAATAGACACTGAATCCCATTTTAAAAGAAACGTGGATAAAAACCACAAACATAAGCAAAAATACTTTGGGAGGTGGGTGGGTCATCAAATACATATAAAATAACGGAAAATAGAGAAAATGAGAAGAATCTAGATGTTTCATGGAGGTTAAAGCTTGAAGCACTCCCCTGCAGACACGCCTGTACACCTCAATACAAAATTAACATAGATCAAAAATAAATCAGTCTACCAGCTTGAAAGATTTATCCCCAGATGATATATACTAAAATATTTCTATGGCAGCTTTCTATCACACCCTTTATAATATTTTGAGGGGAACCTATATTTTTGTTTTTTTAGTGTGAACTATCGCTTCAAAACAGGGCATCATGACAACTTGATCAATTGAAATGATTCCAAAGACGCTAATTTTCAATATTTACATCACCTTTTCACTCATCTATTATTTCTAGTCATTCTAAGGTTGACTTCAGCAGTTTTAAATTTTGTAACCATGTCTTCCATTTTAGTTTGAAATCCCAGCCAATGTTAAACTGAATTATCCTTCTGACATTTGTCTTCGAGTTTATATATTTTTATTTATTTTTTTTGTAATGTAATCTGATAGATATCACTTGAATAGTTTCGGTAAGGAATTAGTAAATACGGTGTGCGTGAAACTCGAACTCGTTAAAATCAACCCACCATCGAAACTCAATCCTCTTTATTTTCACCTCTAATTTAACTCAGCACCCATTCAACTCAACTCTCGTATAACTCAACCCCCAAAAAATTTAACCGTTTTTATTCAGCCCCTGTTCGATTCAATACTCATTCGAATTGGCCTATGAATAAGTTTGAACTAGTACTGATTAGAAGTTCAAATTTGCTTCCTACTCCACTTTCAGTTTTCAACTTATTTTGCAGTGCCATAAACTTAAGGTGAGATCTAATGTTTTAATAATTTCTAAGATCAAAGGAAAATCAAGCTCAAGTTTAAGCTCAAAGTGAAATCAAGCTTTTCAAAGTTTTGTGGTAAAGGTTTTGGCGGTAAATTTGTCGAAGTTTCAATGAATTCGCTAGCTGAAAGATAAATATATCATTCCAAATATAATAATCGCAACCGTGTAATTGCGTCTCAGCACATTATTGCGTTCCACCCGGCATTTTGTGATCGTAGCTTTCAAATAACCTCTTAAACAGCTCTCTACGATGTTCCAGTGCCCGGTTAGAGCAAGAGAAATAGAAAAGGCGATTTATAAATGTTCCAAACTCCTTTAAAAAAAATCCAAAAAATTCACTTCCCCAATAAACTTTTACTATAAAAATCAAGCTTAACAATAGTTATCATTCCTGAATCAGCGTTAGCGTCAAATTTTTCTCAAGCGACAGTTTTTTTGTTTCTTTTCTAACGCGTTTTTAAGCTGTTGGTCACTATGGGCTGTGGTTTGCTTTGTACTACGTTGCAGCTATGGCTGCAACCCTGAAATTCAGGTTTTTGGACCCCCCCCCCCCCCCAAAGAATTTTTTCTCATCTTAAATGTCAAAAATAAAATGAAAAAAAAATCTTGAGATGAAGGAAATAAATGAAACTACGGCCAGTAGAAGGGAAAGACAGATTAACGACGCTGATATCTCGCCTGTATAAAACAATGGCTGGCCAGCTCGGCTTTAGATCTATCATTAATCTTAAATGCAAAAACAGAAGGATAAATTGATGTTTTTTCAGAAAAGGGGGAGAGGGGAAAGAGCTTTGCATTAAAGCAAAATAAAATAAAAAACTACCATAAAAATTAACAACTGGAATCAACTGTTATCCCTTCCGACAAAACAGACAATATACAATTCAAAGTTATATAGCTGATTTAAGGAGGGTTGGGTTGAGCGGGGTGAGTTTCACGGGGGTCAAGTTGCAAGGAGTTAGGTTAAATGAGGGATGAACTGCACGGGGTTTCAGTTGAATCAGAGTTAAGTTTAACAAATAATTTCTGAGACCACACTGGCTATCATGATAAAACATGAAATGACGAAGAAAGGAAGAAAACGAGGACAATCAACAGCTAGTGAAAAAATTGAAAAATTATGCAAATATTTCGGTCAAGACCTCCGCTTGACCATCCTCAGTGCAGAATAAAACTGATAAAAATATAAAAAAAAAACCAAACCTTAAAATAAAAACACAAAACTAAAATTGGATGACGCTTTCTCAGTAACGGTGAAAGGATAACTTAATAAAAAAACACAATATTCAGTTATCCTTTCACCGTTTCTGAGAAAGGGTAATCCAATTTTAGTTTTGTGTTTTTATTTTAAGGTTTGGTTTTTTATATTTTTATCAGTTTTATTCTGCACTGAGGACGGTCAAGCGGAGGTCTTGACCGAAATATTTGCAAAATTTTCCAATTTTTTCACTGGCTGTTAATTGTCCTCGTTTTCTTCCTTTCTTCGCAATTTTATGTTTTGTTAAGTTTAACGGAGGCTGAGTTGAACGGAGGTTGAATTAAATTAAATGAGGTTTGAATTGCACGGAGGTTGAGTCTGATGAGGGTTTAGTTGACCGGGGCTAAGTCAAATAGAGGTTGACTTAAACATGGGGGTAGAGTTAAACGGAGGTTTTATGTTAAATCGGTGCAGTTGCACGGGAACCATTAAAGACATACCTGCACACAGGTTAGAATAGTGTGAATCCTATTCATATACGCTAGTCAAAAGCCCCCCCCCCCCCGAAAATAAATCTAAAATAGAGGCAAAAATACATTTTTGTCCGACTTTGATTGGACAGCTTAAAAAAATACAGCCTAGTCAGCTTAGAAAATATAACAACTAATACGACAAATTCAAAAATTCCGGAGGCTGCAAGGGGCATGATACCCCCTCCCCCTTTTTCTCTGGCTTTTCAATCCTTTTCTCTTGCTTTCCAGTCTGTTTTATTCGTCCCTTCCACTTTAATTAATTTATTTTTTAGATAAAAAAAAAAAAAATCATAGGTTCAAATCAAATAGCAAATCAGTCCTCTATCCAAACAAAAATGATCAGTTTTGCATTGTAAATTAAACAACAGCGACAAGCCCAATTTGTCTGCATTACGAAAATTTTTAAATGCATTTAATCATGGAAAAAGTAGACTCTGTCATCTTCATTCATAAAAAGAAGTGTAGAACTTCCATTTTAAGCAACGTGGTCTACTTAAGGTTAATTTTCAACCTACTCCACACGTTAGACTTACAAAGACTCCTTAAATGCATTTCTTTCACCAGCACTTTCACGTAGGACAATAAAGTCATTCGCATAATTTAAACCCAGGGAAGTCCTGTCTTCTCGTTATATGCTTTGTTCTCACGTAGCATTTTCTGTGCTCTTTGGGCCAAAATCCATAAGAATTCGGACAAAATTATCCCTCCTTAACCTGATTCAACGCAGAAAGGTTAAATCTTAGTTCACACTGCTGCGTTATCACTCAAAACGACAGTTTTTGCGTGATCCATCAAGTTTCGTACGTTTTTTGCTGTAAGTTTATGCGTCATAACAGTTAAACGGTTACGTCAAAATATTTTGATTGAGTCGCTAAAAAATACCCTCCTTGTGATTTAATGTAAGCCTTTTACAATTTTATTAAACAAAAAGGCCGTTTAGCTTTTACGAAAAGACAAAAAATGAATCTTGAAAGCATTTTCGGTTCATATGTCTCAAAAGTCATACGTCTCAAAAGGCCTCAGGCGGCTTGGTGCTGCGGTGAGTTGTTAGTAGTAGTAGTAGTAGTAAAAGACACAACCAGCAAATCTGAAAATCTCCCACCTGAACTTTCAGTATCAGTTTAGCCTCACGTGTGAACGATGTGTTCTGAGTCATTGACATTACTTTGGGCAGTTTGCCAAATAACACTGATACTACTGATCACTTTTACGTATTTATACTCAACTCATATAATGATAGAGAGATATAAGGAGCATAAGCATAAGGTTTTGACTAAAGCTGGTTAATCTGACAGATCAAATGCATTTAAAATACTAAGCTAATAATAAAAAAAATAAGGCAGCATCATACAGCCAGGAGGGGGCTGGTGCCCCCTCCTGCCCCCCCACTATGGGCGCCCATGGTTCGGTCTGAATCCATGTTGCTCGTCGCGAAGGTGTCTGTCGAGTTGCGAGCTGATTCTCTGCAGTAAAACGTGTGTCAGCAATTTGCTAGGTATGGAAAGCATGCAGATTCCTCGCCATTTGCCAGGGTGAGACGAATCACCTTTCTTAAAGATCCTCAGAAGGGTGCTGCGTCTCCAATCTGAAGGTATTTTGGCGGCCGTCCAGAACTTGAGGCAGGTCAGAACAGTCGCTTTTGTCATTTCTGTGGGTATCTTGTCTTCGCCAGGCGACTTGCCACTTTTTCAGCTTCTTTGCTGCTGCTATAATTTCGGTGGATGACGGCGAATCCGTGCTGATGTCTAAGGAAAACAGTGTTGTTGCTGGGATCTCTGGGGGATCGCCTAGTGGAGGTCCGTTCAACACCTTCTCGAAGTGGCTGGCCCAAACTTCTTTTACATCAGACTGCTCGGTTATCAGGATACCCGAGAGGTCTTTTACTGGTCCATGTTTTATAGAGGATTTCTTTCCAATAATCTTATTAGTGATTTTATAGACGCCTCTTGAGTCATCAAAAATATCACCCATAAATGAGCCACCGGCATCGTGCCCCTGCGTTTCTCACGAATGTCAGTCTTAAGCACATCTTTACAAATGTCAATCGCATCTTTCAGAACTTCCTTGCTGAAGAACTTAGAAGCAACTTTCATCACTAGTTCCCGATCAATCTTGCTCTGAATTTCTCTTTGCAAAAAGTTCAAAACAGGTGACTCGAAAACTGTAATTTATCAATTGCAAAAAATCAACATATATCCAATAATCATAGTCCAAAAATTGTTCCAAGGTCACTGAAATAAGTCAAGTTTTCTTAACATGCTTCCTTATGTACTGGAATAACCCTACACTTAAATCTTTTGTTACCTTATATTGAAGGGGGAGTTAATAATGAGTTTTAAATTAGGACAAATCAAGAAGAAAAAGTCTGGAGATTTTTAAGATTAAACGTATTGGAATAAAAGATTTGAAAGCGATATAATGCACTAAACTCCAGGCCAACAAGAAAGTATCTGCTTTGATTTGATGCGGCTCAGATGTATATTCTAATTCAACTAAAACAGACCACTTACCCAAACGGTTGCGCCTTTCGAAGTAATGGGAAAATCTTCCGTTTGGCGCTATATTTATAAAACCATTTGTTCTTTTGGGCGGCAGACATTGTCAACTTTGGAAGAGGTTTATCAACATACACAACATTAAATTCAACAGGTATGCCACCCTTGATAACCTTGTGCTTCAAGACACGAATTGGCAAATACCACTGTAGATGTTGACTGTGTTCAGAATTGTCACCAATTACTTTTAGCGTGCTTATTGAAATGACTATATCAGGCTCAAATGTAATGGCAAGATTTTGGGCGTTCATATCTTGACTGACCTTTAAAAAGAGGAACTTAGATGTAAGTTATTATTTTAAGATAGAATAGAATAAGGCTTTATTCTTAAAACTTTTCACAAGCGATAAATCGCCGAATATAAGTTCGTGTCATACAAAAAAAATGAAGTAAACAACAACCATCAAAAGCACTTCAATAAAATTAGGAACAGGACAAGGACACCAAAACATTAAGAAATATAAACAGACAAACTGCAGACAAATAGAAATTAAACATTTAAGAAAAATATTAAAGTAGCTAAAATAATGTCATATCAAACATGTCATACATTAAAGGTAAACATTAAGTCATAAAACGGCATATAATAAAATAAGTCATTAAAAAAAAGTGTCAAAAGAGTAAAAAAAAAGAATTCATTAAGAGGTATTTGAGGTGTTAAGGATTTGAGTGAAGGTTGGTATAAAGCTATCTAAATATCTTTTTGTTTTAGTCTTTACAGGTTCTAGAATGGGGATGGGATTTTTTGCCTCTCTTGGGAGAGGCTTCCGTTCAGGATTATGGGAAGCTGGAAAAAGGTTTTCAGTTCGGATGTTGGTTCTCGCATTACCACCAAAACGGAGGCACAGATCATGTCGTCTATTTTCCAGGGTTTTGATTTTAAACTTTTGTAAGAAGTAGGAGTAAGGCAACTTCCCTTCCCGTGCTGTTATTTTTAAAGCCCTTTTCTGAACGGATTCCAACCTTTTGGTTTGATTTTTATTTAATGAGAAGTGCCATAGAAGGCAAGCTTATTCGAGAGATGGGCGAATAAATGATATGTAAAATTTCAAAATATGAGAAGCAGGGCATTGATATTTTGCCAATTGCTTAAGGAAAGCTAGGGAAAATTGGATTGCTTGGTTATATTTAAACTATGGGCTTCCCATTTAAGATCGGAAGTTATAAGGGTTTTTTCCGCCGTCCAACAGAAAACTGTTAGCTAACATTTTTCCCAATAATCGTTTTTCCGCCGTCCAACTAAAAATTGATAGCTAACATTGTTAGAAGATTTCTCTAACAAATCGAATGCTTGTTGAAGGAAATTGTTGGGGAATTTAAAGCAAAATATTCAAAAATAAGCAAGATGGGTACTTTTAATGCTCACAATATTGATAGAGAATTGAGGACTGCTGCTATTTTTTTTTTCCTTTCCCCTTTTAGTTTATTAGAAATATCTTTTCTGGTAATCTCATTGAAAAAAAAATCAATTCTTCCGTTGAAAAAATTGGAAAACAACGAGATTGTCACGTAGTCATAGCAATTTGATACGATCAAAAATCTAACGATTTCACTTAAGCAATCAAATTATATTTTTTACTAGGTTGATCCACTTCCTCCATTCATGGGATAATTTATGTAAATGCACTAAACAGTTACTTTAGGAAAGCTTAAGCACTGGTATTTTAATTTTCGCCTAAATTCAATGTACTTTGCCAAATAATAAAATGTTTTGTGGCTTTGTTTCACTTGCTGGCATTAATAGTTATATTTTTTTTTCTATAAGATATGAACGCTTTGAAATATTCTATTAATTGAATTTCAAAGCTTTGGTATCAGTTGGGTATTATCAAGCTGAGATTAACTCACAGCAACACTATCTTGGTCAGAATTTTTCTTTGAATTTCCTGCCCAATATCATGTTTCTGCGAATTGTGAGCTAACTATTTCTGTTAGCTAACAATTCTGTTTCCGCCGTCCAAACAAATTTTTGTTAGCTAACATTGTTAGCAAACAATTGGATGGCGGAAAAACCCCTATAGTTACTCCTAGAAGTTTTATTTTTTGTGTCATAAGTTCACTTGGAATAATAGACGTAAATGAGGGGGCTGTGCTTAGAAAATTCATTGTTAGAATTGTAGATTTCAATGGGTTTACATGCATTTTATTTTTGAGGGCATCTATTGTAACATTTTCAAGGATTTCTAGTGGACTACTTTTTATGTTTTTCCTGGCGACCTCTAGTAGAGTCATATCATCCACAAATTTCCATCGTAAGGGGATATCTTCTGCCAAATTATTTACCATAACACTGAATAAGATGGGTCCAGTTATACTACCTTGGGGTATTCCGTTATAGACTGGTAGAGGTTCAGAATAAGTATTTATGTAATTGACCACTTGAGACCGTTGGCTTAAAAATGATGAGATAATTTTTACCAGAGAGGGGTCGATTTAGAATTCATGAGAAAGTTTATCAACTAAAACATTATGGTCAACATAATTGAAAGCTTTTTCTAGGTCAACTGAGATGAGATTAGCCCAGGTATTTGGTGTCTCTAGGTTTTTCAGTATTGTATCATACATATGTACTAGATAGTGGGACGTTGACACTTTTGGGACGTTTCCAAATTGTCGGATTTCAATACGTTCTGCAATTGAGACCATGAGCCAGTCCGTTAAAAATGATTCATACAGCTTTGAAAAAAGTAATGTTAATGTTATTGGTCTAACTTTGTCAAAACCAACCACGGCACCTTTTTTAGGAACTGGAGTTACATAGCCTTGTTTCCAAAGAACCAGGAATGCACCTGTTTTTGTGATCTTGTTGAAAATATCTATCAGTGGCTCTGAGATTTTATCGGAGAAAACTTTTACGAGTGCGATCGGAATATCTACGGGGCAGATACTGGTTCTTTTTAATTTTTGGATTTTATTTGTGATCTCAGATTTTGTGATTATTGGTAAATTATCTTCAGAGGTCTGGGAGGAAATTCGTTCCGGATTCAGGGGCAGGTAACGTTGGGAAAATAAACTAAGGTGGCGGTTTAGGTCGTTCGCGGTTTTTATAGGATGCTCATTTAGGTTAAAGTTTAGTTGTTTAGGTTCTTTGCCACAAATAAGTTTTATTTCTTCATACCATTTTTTTGGATTGCCACTGCATAAGTGATTTATTTTGTTTTTTTAGAAATTTGATACAACCGACGAAATTGCTTCTTTAAATTTTTCCTTAATTTGTTGGCCTCTAGAATTTTTCCTTCTTTAAAGGCATTTATTTTTATCCAGAATTATTTTTTTAAGGTTATGATTGAAGAACAGTTTGTCAGTGGAACATTTTTTGGTCTTTTTTACCGGGAATGATCCAATGTAGTGTTTAGTTAGGAGTCCATGGAGCCGTAAGACTTTGTCATTAACATCTTCTGCATTTATAATTTCGCTCCAAGTTTCGCTTATTATCCAATTTCCGAATTCCAATAAGGCTTTATCTGTTACTGGTCTGGAGCAAATTTCGGTAACCTAATAATTGCGTTTGGCCTCAAAATCTGGGATAATTTTAATTGAATAATGGTAGCTACCACCGAGCTCAGGAAGCAGAGTTGGTTTTTTTATAGTATTGTTTTATATTAGTGTAAATAACATCTAGTTGGGCGCCTCCCTTCGTCGTTGGGAAATCTACTATTTATTTGAGATTAAAGTTACGGCAAGTTGATTCTAAAGATAAATCATTTTTATCCCCTAATAAAAAGATTCCGGCGTAAGGATATTTTAGTTGAATTCGATCAATGCTGCCATTTAGTTTTTCTATGAAATTCTGTTTTGATTGTAGGTTTTGATTGGGAGCGTAATAGAAAAGTCCAACCATAATAATATTTAATGAACGGGGCAAAACCTCGGGTCTAATACATATCTAATACATATCTAATACATATGTAATACATATCCAAATAATTTCTTCAAACTCGTTAAAAATAGGTGTAGGAATTGGTCTTGGGCATAAATGTTCTCTAACGAACAGCAGAATACCGCCCCCTTTTTTCCCCAGAGGATGGTCATGGGGCCTTAATTTGATAAATTTATGGTAGCCATATAAATTTAGTAAAGATGGATTTTGGTTATGCACCTCCGTGATGGAAATAACGTCGAGATCCAATAGTTCCGCAGTTATGCTTACTTCCTTAAGCTTGTCGATATTCCAGCTTTCAGCATTACTTAGATTAAATAAAAAAACAAGTTTTTTTAACTGAAAGTAAGGAGCGACATTAAAACTTAAAACGAACAGAAATTATTTCGTATATGAAAGGGGCTGTCCCCTCCTCAAAACCTCGCTCTTTACGCTAAAGTTTTTTTATTGTTTTAAAAAATAAAGTTGTGTGACAGATTCAACCTTTAGCGTAAAGAGCGAGCATTGAGGAGGGGACAGCCCCTTTCATATACGGAATAATTTTTGTTTGTTTTAAGTTTTAATGTCGCTCCTTACTTTCAGTTAAAAAAAATTATTTTTTTTATTTAATTTCTGAACGTTTTTGAATTAATGCAGCTTTGATTTTGGCTCACCGCACATGAATAATAAAAACGAAATTTGCATATTAATTTTACGTTTTTGGCTAAATGGCTTTCTCGAAATTTTGTTCTGACGTAACTTATCAATTAACATACGTAACGAACCTCTATATTCGTATGCTTTATTACGTATATTAGGGAGTTTACCCCCTAGTCGATACCTTGCTCTTTACGCTAAAGTTCGAATCACAAACCCCTGAATCACAAAGGCCGGTTAATTAGAATAGATAGCTCTTTTGAAAGTATTAAAAAAAACTTTAGCGAAAAGGGCAAGGTATTGACTAGGGGGCGAACCCCCTCACATAGGTAATAATTTCTGTTTGTTTTAAGTTTTAATGTTGCTCCTTACTTTCAGTTGAATAATCCGGCGCCCCCTTCATAGAAATGTCCCTTACCCCAAGGAAACATCCTTTACGGAAGGATCCTCCCCCGTAAGCCCCTCCCCCGATCCCCCCCCCATCAGAAAAAATCCCTCCTCAAACGCCTTTATACTTCCCATTATCCAATACTATATGTAAACAATGGGCCAAGTTCATAACTTCCAGCCCTTCCCCCGGGAAATATGGGGGATTAAGTCATCCTCAAAGACATATTTATTATATTTTCGACTATGCTGAACAAAATGTCTATCTCAAAATTTTGATTGGGTGACTTTGGGGAAAAAATGAGCGTGGGAGGGGGCCAAGTTGCCCTCCAGTTTTTTAGTCACTTAAAAAGGGCACTAGAACTTTTAATTTCCGTTCAAATGAGCTCTCTTACGATATTCTAGGACTACTGGATCGATACGATCTCCCCTGGAAAAAAAAAAACAAACAAACAAATAAACACGCATCCGTGATCTTTCTTCTGACAAAAAAATACAAAATTCCACAATTTTGCAGATAGGAGCTTTAAACTACCGCAGTAGGGTTTTCTGATACGCTGAATCCAATGGTGTGATTTTCATTCTGTGACTTTTTGGGGGTGTTTCTCCCTTTTTTCGAAAATAAGGCAAATTTTCTCAGGCGCGTAAATTTTGATGGGTAAAACTAAGCTTAATGAAACTTATATATTTGAAATTAGCATAAAAATCTGATTCTATTGATGTATCTATGAATATCAAAATTCCGGTTTTTAGAGTTTCGGTTACTATTGAGCCGGGTCACTCCTTACTTACAGTTCGTTACCAGGAACTGTTTGATAATTTTTTGGAAAATTGTAACGTGAAGCGTCACAATATGTTTCATATGACTTAGATTTATTATTTTGGAGGTAGGTTATTGTGGATAGTGGAGTCTGGATTGTTATTTTCTGTAAGGGTGGGACAGTTTTGGGGGGTGGGAAAAGTGGTATAGTAAGACAATTTGTATTTGCTTCCAAATAATTCACATCTGAGTAATTCTTGTGTGATGAGGGTTGGGAGGTATATAGGGGAGTGGTGTGTTCCTGGGGATAAAGAGGGGGGGGGGGGGTGACTAGGGGGAGATCGAGAGGGAAGGGATCTTTTTGAAAGGGTGGGTTTGATTTGTAGACATATGCTGTAGGCTACATGGGAGAAGGTTCGGTCTAAAGAGTGGACTTTCTTTGCGAGGGATGAAACATAGGTTAGTGATTAACGTCGTAAGTCCTTGAAGGGAGGAACTATAGTTTCGCGTGGAGAATTCGGCGTTGGTAGAGAATTCGGCGTTGTTTTTTTCAGTATTTTTGGGGAGAACTTGGGGCTAAAAAATGGGGACTCTGATGCGAGGGAGATTTACGGATGCGTAAGAATGAACACTTAAGACTAAAACACACTCCACTGTTAAATTTTTGGCAGAAATTTTAGAAATATAAAGACCTAATCAAGGTATATTTTGAAGAAAAGGTTTTGAAGAAAGGTGGTTTATCACACACTTGAGATAATTGTCAAAAAAGAGTTTGCTAGGCTGCTGTTAAAGGAAGGATCCGCTGTCAGAGGAAGGTAATGGATCTAAGGATCAAAGTGTAACCAAATATACTACTACTACTACTACTACTAAAAACTCACCGTAGCACCAAGCCGCCTGAGGCCAGAACAGCTACGCACGCTCCTCCTCCTCCCCAATCTATTCAAAGCCTCCCTTTTTACACCCACCCACGAAGTTCCCATTTCATTTAAATCTTTCTTTATGACGTCTTCCCACCCCATACGGGGACGACCTGCTTTCCGTTTAGCCCTAAACGGTTGGCCGAAAAGAACAATTTTCGGAAATCTGTCATCCTTCATCCGCACAACGTGTCCTAGCCACCTCAACCTTTCTTTCATTATAGCCCTAGAGAGCGGTATTGAACCACATTTTTCGTATAGCCTATTGTTTGAAATACAGTCAGTCAGCCGGGTACCCAGAACAATCCTTAAGCAATTTCTCTGGAAAACATCTAGCAAATCTTCATCCGCTTTTCGGAGCGTCCATGCTTCAGAGCCCTATTTGACCAATGTCATCACTGTAGCTTCTAATATTCTAATCTTGGTTTGCAGACTTATCTTCCTATTCCTTCAAACTTTTTTTAACTGTGAAAAAAACACCCTGAGCCTTGGCTGTTC
Source organism: Artemia sp. Kazakhstan ARC1039 (assembly GCA_029168905.1). Taxonomy (NCBI): domain Eukaryota; kingdom Metazoa; phylum Arthropoda; class Branchiopoda; order Anostraca; family Artemiidae; genus Artemia; species Artemia sp. Kazakhstan ARC1039. The sequence goes on along the minus strand of JAQQPU010006036.1, from coordinate 11,719 downwards.
TACTTTTAATATCTTCACTGCTCCCACCATCTTTACTAATAATACTACCAAGGTAAGTGAAGCTGCCCACCTGATCAATCTTTTCATTACCCAAAGTCACCTTTTCATCTTCACTTATTCCTAGCCTTAGTGACTTAGTCTTCCTAACATTAATTATCAAACCAATTCTAGCACCCTGAACTCGCAAAACCTCTAAAACTGTCATTCATTTTGCTCACACTTTCATCTAGGATGCTTAAATCCTCAGCATAATCCAAGTCCAGGAGACTTTTTCCTCCCCATTTGATTTCGTGGTCTCCCATTGCCTTTCCTGCGCTCCTTAAAACAAAGTCCATCAAAATAATCCATATAAAGGGGGATAGAATACAACCCTGCTTAACCCCTGATTTAATACAAAACCAGGTGCTAACCTCATTTCCTACCTTGACCGCAGCAGTGTTATTCTCGTACATAGGACTAATCATTTTAATGTACACTATTTGTCTGGTATACCATACAAGGATAAAACCTTTACTAAAGCTCTTCTATCAACAGAATCGAACGTTTGCTCATAATCTATAAAACTGAGGACCAAGGGTGTTTGAAAACTGAGGCACTTCTCAATTATTAGCCTAAGAGTGAAAATTTGGTCGACACATCCTCTACCTTTTCTAAAACCGCACTGTGCTTCTCTTAAAACTTTGTCTACGGCATATCTCAGTCTAAAAAGTATCATATTACTAAGTAATTTACTACCTACAGAGACCAGACTAATGCCTCGATAATTACCACACTCACTTTTATCACCTTTCTTATAAAGTGGCTTAATTAAGGTTTTCCTAAAATCGTTAGGTACTTCCCCTTTTTCAAAAATCATATTCATAATCTTCAGTAACTTATTTCTAACCTCAGAGCCACCATATTTAAGAAACACATTTACAACCCTATCAGCACCTGGAGCCGTATTATTTTTTAATCCTTTTAGTAGTGTTGCTAATTCCTCCTCACAAAACAAATTTTCCTTCATATCCAAGGTATCACAAACTTTTTCATTTTTCTCTATATCTTTTCCTGCAACTCCATCTCGGTTAAGCAAATTCTCAAAATGTTCGGCCCATCTCTCTTTATTTTTTCCTTATCGCTAATTGTGGCCCCATTCCTATCTTTAACTGGGCCAAGTCCGGATTGACTACTCCCTCTCAATTTGTTAACATGCCAGTACAATATTTTAGTATTATGCCGTCTAGCTGCATCTTCCAGATCCTCGGCAATTTTATCCATGGCCTCCACTTCACACCTCCTTAGTTCATATTTTAATGGTTTCTCCACTTTCTTTATATTCCCTTTGTTTTCATATGATCTATCACTCAGATAATTCTTGTACAAGTTCTTTCTCCTTTCTATTGAACATAAAGCTTTTTCACTAATATTCTTAGCTGCAGTTCTAGCTTTCTTCTCTAATAAATATTCAGCAACTTCACAAATTATTTTTCTAAAATTATTCCAACCATCTTCCACATTATTAAATTTTGAACTCTCAAGTTTAGTATTCAACTATTCCTGGAAAGTTTCTCTCAAATTCTCATCCTGAAGTCTATCAACATCGTAACTTCCCGGGAGGTAGTTGCCCTTCCGATATTTCAGCTTTAAATTAACCCTTGACACTACTAGATGGTGATCTTTACTTTTAACATCAATAGCGGCACTCCTATATACCCTAGTATCTTGTATTGATCCTGTCAGTGTTCGGTTTACTATAACATAATCAATAAAGTTTGCTGTCTTACCATCACGTGAATATCATGTTAAACCAAACACCGTTTTATGACCAAACACCGTATTGGTTATAACTAGATTGTTATACCTACAATATTACACTCGTCTTACCATCACGTGAATATCATGTTAACTTATTTTATGACCAAACACCGTATTGGTTATAACTAGATTGTTATACCTACAATATTACACTCACAACTATTTTCACATACCAGATGTGTGAAAATGTCAAATGCGAGCTTTAGACGTGATAGCAACGGAATTAAGTTCAAGAGACAATTTAGTCATAGTCGAAAAAAAACGCGTGAAGTGATTCCTCATAGACTTTGCTCAAGGCAGCATTCACAGGAACGTTACATAGTTCATATTCAACACACAATTGTATCATGATACTGTGGCATAGTAAAACAGAAATTCAAACGAAGTGATTCTCTTTAGATTCTCCTCAATGTGGCACTCCAGGCCTGGGAGGTCCCGAGGGGGAGGGGGCGAGGCACCTCGCTCCCTATGTATTTGGCATTTGGAAAAATGTTTGTCGAAGGAAAAAATTTCGGCAGAAACTATGCAAAATTCCTGATTTCTACAAAAAATTCGGCAGAAAATAGGTAGCGATTCGGTAAAATTTATGAAGTTCGCCCCCTTCCAACGAAAAGAGGCTCACGATTTCCCTGATTCCAGGTATACCAGTTTCCGTGCTCAGACACTAGTCTCTCCAAAGATCTGTGTCCAGGCAGTATCCACAAACCAAGCATTCAGGTCTGGAATCAAGAAAAAAATCAGAATCAAGTACAATAGCAAATTCTGCCAACCAAGAAGCTTGTTTTGGTCCTATTATTATTACCTATTATTTTATGAACTATAAGTTTGTACAAAATAGGTTCTTTTGGGTATCAAAGATATGATAAATGTGACACCAAGTAATTTTTTTATATTCTAATATTTCTCAAAGCGAAAAAAAAATTGAATTTAACATATTCAAAAAGAAGAGAAGCTTCTAAGAATCATAAAAACAAAACAAGGACCAGTAAAAATAAACTGAATGAATATAGAAGGAGTGCAATAAGCTGGGGAACGCAGGCTAAGGGAACCAAACTTGACAAAATTTCACATAAGACTTTTGAACCACGCATCATGACAACTTAATCGATGTACTGAAATTTTTCGGCTGAGCCGTTGAAAAAAAAAGTCTTTTTCCAAAAATGACTTTCTATCCAATTTCATGATTTAGTTTTAACAAAATTGATAGAATAAACAAAATTGGTATTAGCAGCCCTTTATTTCTGCCTTTTCCACTGCGCGCAAGGCCTTAGAAGCCAGAAAAAAAAAACACCAGTCACACCCCAGGGTAAACCTAGAAATGTTGGCTGTAGTAATTAAAAATTTGGAAAGTTAGACAATGTATATTTTGTCCATAAAGAGTGGAAACACTAAAATCTACGTTATATTTTGGATACGTTGTCTCATCATGTTTCACCATACGTTGTCTCATCATGCTGTTCTGTTTAGTTCAGCAACTCGACTACCTCTGTTATAAGCAAACGATTTTCAGCTCATCCGTTGTGCTTTTTTCTGACAATTATAAACTTTGCTTTAACCATCTCGACCTTATCAAGGAAAATTATTGCCAAATATAAAGTTACTAAGATTATTCTATCGTTTGAAAAGCTATGAGATAAGCTGTCCGAAGGTGACTTTTTTACTTCAACACTTCACCAGAGTCTAGTCAGTCTATTTGCAGTTGTGATTTTGTTCGTTGCGAGTCGTTCATTTTACCACCATTTTCGCAGTTTTACCTGTTTGCTGTTTTGCTTGTCTTTAGATGTTTGTTTCTTTTCCTTCCTTTTTATTTTTGCTTCTCCACTATCTTCTACAATTTAAGACAGAGTGTTAAAAAAACAGCTTACTATCATTTAGTAGATATTGACCAACAGTTCTTTTTTGCGCAAGGACAGTTTTTGTTTGGTCTCTAAGATGAAAAAAACAAAACAATTCGGACATCAAAAGTTCCAACTTATAACTATTTTTGATTTAAGAAAAGACCTCATGACAACGCAGGGGATGAAGCGGCCCCTGCAAACTCTAAGGAATGGATCAAATGTGCCAGTTGTATGGTGCGTCTCTGCTGGCCTCTGCAATTTTGCAATTATTCACTTAAACGTATTTTGGAAAGAACAGAAACTTAACATTGCACATGTCACTAATCTGTGGTAAAACAGATTAGCCCTATCGATGAAGAGAATTTCGCTTAATAACAATAATAATAATAAAGAGATCCTCCAGGGTCATTGATGATATATAGGGCGTCGAATCAACGTTTCGATTGCCGGGTCTTTTTTACGAGGACAGGTAACAAACCTGTGCCTAATTTTGCTGTAGCTGGAACTGAGCCCATGGCCCCGTATTACCAAGCAGATTATCAATCAACTGTGCTACTGCAGGATTTCACTTAACAAGATAACTCATGGGTATCAGTTAGACAAAAAAAAATCTTTAAAACAAAGGCTGATGGGCCATACAGGAAATAGCCACGGAAGCTAGTATTAGATGAATACACCACAAAAAGGGCAATAGTTATTCTGAATTGTATCCGATTTTTATTCCTTCATCCGTAACTTAAAGGTACCCTTAAAGCACTTTGGGTTTCTATGCTGTAGGAAACTATAAGTAGTGAGTTCTTTTTTCCGGACCATGGTATATTTCCTGTATGTAGTAGCAGATTAAATGAAAATAAAAATTTTCAACTGGAAGTAAGGAGTAAAATTAAAACTTAAAACGAAAAGAAACTATTCCGTATAGTAAAAGGGCTGCCTCCTCCCCAATACCCTGCTCTTTGAGCTAAAGTTTTTTAGTATTTAAAAAAGATCTTTTGATTTTAACTAAACGGCCCGACCCTTGTGTTTCAGGAGTCGTTCCGAAAGAATTAGGACACAGCAAAATCTCCAAGAAAATTCCAACGACGCTGAAAATTTCCCCTGGATAATTCCCCAGAACATTTCCACATGTACAATTACGTCACCAAAAAAAGTAAGATGAAAAAACAAATTTCATTTATGAATTCTAAGATATCCCTCGTCTAAAACTTCCCCAGGAAAGTTCACCCCGCAGAAACCCCCGACCCCCAACAACAAATTCTCCCCTTAGGAAAGCCCTGGTGAAAAATGTCTATGTAGTTCACAATTACGAATAGGCTACTGTATGTAAACAATAGGTAAATTTCAAAACTTGCAGCCCTTTCCCTGGGGGTTGTAGGAGCCCATGTTTTCCCCAAAGGCATAGTTATGGGACCTTCTAACTATGCTGAACAAGATGGCTGTCTAAAAATTTTGATCAGACGACTTTAGGGAAAAAAGGGCGTGAGAGGAGGGCTGGTCGCCCTCCAATCTTTTTGGTCACTTAAGAGAGAACTCTTAATGTCCATTGAAATGAGGCCTCTCC
>JAQQPU010006035.1:23086-44353 GCA_029168905.1 Artemia sp. Kazakhstan ARC1039 | reverse complement strand
TTTAATTTCTGTTCGTTTTGGGTTTCATTTATTCTTTAATAGTAATTTCTGGTGGTTTTGAGTTTGAATTTTAACTGGTATTTGTATCTCCTGAGCTTAAGTTTAAAATGGCCTTCACTTTTCTTTGAAAAAGTTATTTTTCGGAAAGTTTTTTTTTAATTAATAACAAGTAAACACAATGCTGACACCGATTCCTAAAGCTAAGCCCTGACTGAAGACGATAAATTTTGGTTTAAGATATTAATTTATATTTATCGACTATAATATAAAGCAAAAGGAGGAACATAACAAGAATAAGAACAAGCAAATAACATAGCTGACACCGAATCGTTAAGTTAAGCTCTGACAGAAAAAGAGATCTGATCAACTGAGGTTGCTAAGGGTGTTTTCCACCACTTGAAATATTTTTCATCACTGCTTCATTTTGAAGAAAAATGCTGTTCTTGACAGAAATTATTAATGACGTTTGTAACTAGCAGATTATTACAAAACAGGAACTAACCTAAATTAGTTTCGGCTAAAATTTGCAAATATTGGTAGTTTTCTAGAACTCAAATATCATAAATGATCCAAAATTATTTGTCGTTACCTTCAGCCTAAAACGGCGGATAACAGGAAAAAGCCCGTAAAATGATTATAAACAAAAAAGGGCTAAGACAGTATTTCTTTCTGAACCAAAAGCAATACAAAATTCATATAATTTATTGTTATCTATAAATAACAGGCCCTATTTTCAATGTCATATTAAGTGTGATATTTCCTTTCATAAAGTGACACAAAATTCAGCTGACCACTGACCTATGAAATTTCGAAGGAAAAGGCCCCACAATGTCCAATTAGGATGGATGAGAATTAAGTAGTGATAATTGAGTTCTGGAGCAAACACTATGTTAAATCTGCCAGATAGATCTAATTAAACGCGAAATTGTCTATAGTTCAAGAAAAGTAGTACAAAAAGAAAGCTATTATCTGTTGGACAACCCTGCCAGTCAGAAAAAAATTTCAATTCTGATTTGAACCGAAAAAAAAATCTTCGGGTCGATATCACACGACTTTTCTCTCATCAAGTGATATACAATCTTGCTACCGAAGCAAAATTTGACTCCTGTCAGAACCTAGCATATTATATAAAGCTTCTTTATCGCATCGGTGAAGCTCCAAGTGACATCGGTGGCGAAGCCATCGAAGACAAACTAGTTAAGCTACCATAGCCCAGTGAACCAGTAGTCGATGATATTTTATCATTCTCCATGTCCATTTGGTTTTGACGAAATTCCTGCATTGTGGTTGCAAATCGTGACCATTCATCGGGTCTGGGTAGAGCAAGATTCTGGAATTGAAAACTTTTAAGATTAGCAGAGCTCAGAAGGGCGCGGTACTTACGAAAGATTCTCTGTGTAAAAAATGACACATCATTAATACCCAGGCTAAAATACGATTTTCTAGAGTTTTTAAAATGAAGGAACTAAAAACTTCTTGTAAAGGATTTTCTACCATAGAAATTCCAATAAGATATACTTTCATTTTGATCCGGTGTCATGATCGAGGGGTTTCAAGCTCTTTCCATAATTTCCATAAACTTGTTTTCACATCAGGATGAACCGAAATAATAGTTACCATTGCTGGACTAGCCTTAAATTTTTCTAACTAGATTGGTTTCATTTCTTGTTTTTTTCTTCAAGAAAACGTTTTCAAAGTTTCAATCACTATTTGCTGTGGTTCGCTCTATACTAAATTGTAGCTAAGAACTAAAACAACGTTCAGTAGCATACATTCAACAACAACAACAACAACAAAAATAAATAAATAAAAAAAATTAAATGCTATGAAAAAAATTTTTTAATTGTCTTGACAAATCTGTAATTTTTTCTTATATTTTCTTTTCCCATTGTTTTAATTATATTACATTATAACTAATAAAATTATAAATATCAAGCATACTAAAAAGTTAGAAGTTGAGGCAAATTTGTCGGTTTTTTTTCAACGGAAACAGCAGAAATTGGCATTTCCAACAAAAATATACGAACAAAAAGCTTTTTTCAATTCTAGAGGACCATATTCCCCCCCCCCCCCCATCCAATGAAACCACTGCAGGGCCGGCACAACCTATCCTGCCGCCCTAGGCAAGTTATATCCCCGCCACAATTAGATTTTTTGTTTCCATTTTCCACCTCCATTCAACCCTTACCCAAATCACCACTTCTTATTGGCGGGGGGGGGGGGGGGGGCACTTAACGAGACTGTTACATTAATTTACACACACAATCACAAATTACATAAGCAAATACAAACAATATACAGAATACCTAACCAAGGAAAATCTAACCTGTCTGGCTGCTCATGGTGGATCGAATATGTTTTAATTAATTTTAATTTGGAAAAACTACGCTCACCAATAGCAACAGACACAGGCAGAGTCAGCAAAATCCGTAAGGCCACGGACAAATTTGGGGCACAATCTTTAAGGCCATTGCTTATAATAAAGTTAAGGACATCTTCTGTACTTGTGTTCTTGGGTACTCTCGTGGCTTGAACTTCATTGCAAAGTTCGTGGCCTTCAATATCTTTAGCTTCATTGTTTGAGAGGGAATATTGTAAATTCATACAATCGTCCTTCAGGGACTTGGTTGTTGCGGCATTTACCTTGGATATGTTGTAGAGAAATCCGAATATAGAAATAACATCAACTAAGGCCATATTAATTAGAATTACATTGTAAAAAAGCAGGGGCTTGAGATCCGTGCCCCTCCTCAGAATTTTAAATATAAATTTATATATAATATAATTGGATTACATAATATATAATAAAAATTAATATAATTGGATTTTACCTTGATTTTTGTTTTGGAGTAAGAATATAAATCGCCGTTTTCGTTTTTTTTTCAGGTCATCATCCCCCCCCACCCCGTCGAAAACAGCGTTTTGCGAATCTAACAGAGCTGTACAATTGCTATACCAAAAATACAAAGTCAGGAGAACCATATCTTAACCCTTATATTGCTGGAACGATCCTCCATATTAGAATGATAATTTATTTTTACTGTACTAATAAGGAACACCGATAAAAGAACAAAAGAAAGGCAGAAAAGAAGAAAAAGTAGGAAAATAAAAAAACTGTTACTTTTCATTTATCATTTAAAGAAGTAACATATGAAATCCGCATATCTTATGAACATATTTTCTACAGCTGAAAAGCATAAAAAGGTGATTTCTTATTTTTCAAAGTAAATAAAGGGCAATTCTAAGACCCAATTACTGAATCTGATATCTTACCTCACCCACATCGTACACCCAGATTTTTCCGGTATCGTCACCAACTGTAACATGAAGACCAGATTGGGTCCAAGATACCTTATTGAGAGCGTTAGAACCTTCAATGACAACACTAGCACTTGGAACCTGAAATGAATCATGATATTAATAACATATATAAATATCATGATAATTAACACGATAATTATAATTATCATGATAACATGATAATTATAACAAACGATAACTATATCCATCCCACATAGAAACAAAAGCTACTTCACACGTTCAATCAAAAAAGCAAGGATAAGTCACGGAGCAAGGGGATGAAGGGGCACATTCGGCAATTGTTTTAAGAGTGATAGCTGAAGGGGGTATCAACAACTTATGCTTGGGGCAGTTACTGTATGTTTCAATCTTAAGACTCATTTTTAATTTCATTATTTAGTGCCTTTTTTTGTAGCTGCAATTAAGAACATTGCTGTCACCAAATAAGTGGCGTAATTTGGAATATTTCCATTACTTGCATAAAGACAAGTAATGGACCCTCAAGGATGTAGTGAATTTTATTTTGTTATTTATTGTCGGGTGATAGGAGGGTCGCTGTTTCGTGTGGACTGTCGGTGAGTTAACTTCGTTTCCTTATAGATTTATAAATTAGACATTGTTTAGTATTGTTTATGCCAAGTTTTAATATTAGTCTTTTATTCTATGTCGTTTCTCAAATAACGGCCATTGAGCCCATTGGGATATTATTTGAAAAAAACTACGTTTTCTAAAGAGTTAAAGAAGCTGAGTCACAAGTTCGAACCTTAAAACGTACAGGGATTAGAAGGTACAGTTGGGGGGTTAAAGAAGCTGAGTCACAAGTTCGAACCTTAAAACGTACAGGGATTAGAAGGTACAGTTGCCGCCCCCCAAACCCTCCGCTTTCGCAGCCTTAAAAAAAAAAAATTTAAACTGAAAGTAAGGAGCGACATTAAAACTTAAAACGAACAGAAATTATTCCGTATATGAAAAAGGCTGTGCCCTCCTCAACGTCTCGCTCTTTACGCTAAAGTTCTTATTGTTTAAAAAAAAGAGTTGTGAGAAAGTCAAACTTTAGCGTAAAGAGCGAGGCGTTAAGGAGGGCACAGCCCCTTTCATATACGGAATAATTTCTGTTCGTTTTAAGTTTTAATGTCGCTCCTTACTTTCAGTTTAAAATTTTTTTTTTATTTAAAGCTGCAAAAGCGGGGGGTTTGGGGGCGGCAGTCCCCCAACTGTACCTTCTAATCCCTGTACGTTTTAAGGTTCGAACTTGTGACTCAGCCTCTTTAACTCTTCAGAAAACGTAGTTTTTTTTCAAATAATTTCTGCACGTTTTTGTACAGTTTATTACTTATTATTGCTTGACTAACTGTTAGATGATTGTGTATTATTCTTTTCTTTCTCGACAGGGTGTTTTAAGGGTCGACCTTGTAAATCAGCCTCTTTAACTCTTTAGAAAACGTAATTTTTTTCAAATAATTTAAAAAAGAAACTGAGTTTCTTTTTTAAACTTTAAATTCAGTATATAAAAAATTTCCTCTGACGGGGAATCGAACCCGGGTCTTCCGCCTGACAGTCAGGAGTATCGACCGCTGTACTAAAGAGACACAATTGTAATTGTATTTTTAGTATGTGGAATCTATTTTTGACGCAAGCAAATCCCCACAAAACTTGATATTTGGTTTTTGGAAAACAGGGAAGGAGTGATCAGATTGAGCTGAAATTTCGAGGATAAGCTCCTAGGCCCCAGGAAAGCTTATCCTCTAAATTTCAGCCCAATCAGACAACGTTAAAGGGGGGCTGTGGTGGGAAAAATTAACATGGGCTCTTATAGGAAAACGAGGTTTTTCGTAAATGTAAATTCGGGGGATAATTTTTTCGGTCTGAAAATATTAAAAGGCCCTAACAGGTCAAATTCTGCTTCGAATGAGTCCTCATTCACCCGGATCAGTTGCCAACTGTGGCCTGTAGGCGTGGCTAACGAGAAAAAAAAATGAACTTTAAGTGGCTATAATTGGTTTTTGGAAAACAGGGAAGGAGTGATCGGATTGAGCTGAAATTTCATGGATAAGCTCCCGGGCTCTAGGAAAGCTTAACCTCTAAATTTCAGCCCAATCGGACAACGTTAAAGGGGGGCTGTGGTCGGAGGGTCGAAACTTCCGGCCCACTTTTACCCATGAAGATAAAGTCGGAGGGGGGGGTGAAATTTTGCACGTTTCTTAGTTTGAGCTTGGGCTACAAAATGCGATTGCCTTTGTCTCTCTGCGACCGCTAGGACCGGAAATTGCTTATCATTGTGGTGGGTCGCCTCTTTATAGAGGCACAAGTGTGCCTCCTTGATTGTTTTTGTTATTGTTATTTATGGAAATAAATGGAAGTTGAACCTGACAAAGTAATGCACAACTCGGTGCCTTTTTATGCCTTTTTCCAAATATAACAACTGTTTTCAGTCGCAAATTCAATTTCGAGTTCTTAAATAGACCCAGAAGTGACAACTAATAGGCCTACTTGTAACTATTTGAAAAAGCACTGATAATAAAAGCAGCATATTACATTCATTTTATTCTATTTTCGATATAATACTCATTACCCTGATAGTACACCCCCCCCCCTTATTATCCCATATATAGTTCTAAAACTTCTATGCTAAGGACAAAAGTTTCCCCGTGAGATTAGGTAACGTAACATAAACCCTTAAGTTATGCTAGCTCGAAAGGTTTTATATACATTTCTTAATAAAGTTATTATACTAATATATTATGTACCATATATCTTGTACTGGCCATGTTTCTTATCCAACGAACCATACAAAAGTACAACTATACTTTGCCATTTTTTTTTTATGCCAGCGAATTAAGGTCTGAATGCAAGAAAACATAATGGGGACGCATGGCGTTAGTAGTTTTATGGTATACGGTGAGTTATCAGGTTACCTGTGAATGAGTTTAAGATTCCAAGAATCTGAGCACCCTCATTTATTCACTATGAACAGGGAATTTTGTCATATCCAGAAAACATCTACATCATTAGCGAGCCGGTAAATGAAAAGAGAAAAAATAGGCATGGTTTTAGAAGAAGAACACAAAGTATTATCTTTGGGTCCTAGTTAAGGTTCCACAAGTCTAACAATTCTGTTCTGTCACCGTGTCCAAAAAATATGGGTGATTAGGGGAGCACGCTACATCTAGACAAGTGTAGAACAGGAAAAGTTGGACCTTGGTAGATAAGTAGGAAATAAAAAAAGTTAAAAGAGGCATTGATTTCAAAAGAAGAAGAAACAATATCAGAAAAAAGGACTACCTCAGTGTCCTGATTAAGATTCCATAAATCTAAGCGCCCTGTTCCATCTACCGTAGCAAAAAGAGCTGGGTGAACGGGGGACCATGCTACGTCATAAATATAATCCCCATTGTCTTCAAACGAATAAATTGGACGATTTTCCTGAAAAGAGATTAAGAGTTAAGACACAGAAAGGCTAGGAATAATGGACTAAAAAATTAACGTCAATAAAACAAAAGTGATGCGTTTTAATCGGCTTAAAAGGGACGCAGCTTGTCCTGAACCCTGGTTCCCTGCCACTTCAACTGCAATTGTTCTTGGTGCGACTTTCCCTACTGACTGTTCTTTCAGCTGCCATGTTTCTAACCATGTGAAAAAAGGCAACAATGCTTTGCGATGACTGAATATACTTCGACGATTAGGTTTCCAAGTGAATCAGTTAGGACTAGCGTATATATACTATAGATGCCCATTGCTAGAACACGCGTACTTTGGTTGGGGACTATAAGTGCACAACATTGACTACTTAAGTGACGATCTCAAGGACGTTAAGAAACGGGTGACAAAAATCATACTGGGACCCAAATATGACATGTATGTAACTGCAACGTTAAAAATACCAACGCCGAGAGAACTGAGACCCCATCTCATGTGCAAATTTGAACAGTCGCTCCTCACTAGCGGTAAACACACTACGTTGTTGTCTCCTCTTATTGTCTCTTATTATCTCCTCTACGTTGTCTCCTCTTATCGGCCTCAGAGCCAATACTTGACACAAGAACAAGTTCGAGTCAATAAAATGTAGAACGAATCGCTTCAGCAATTATTTTAATCCGTTTTATACAAGTGTCATTCATCATACTTCGTTTTTTCTTCTTTTTTTCCCTGTGTTGTAAGACATGGCGTAATTTAGTTGAGGTTTTTGCCAATACTATGAAAGTTGATTTAAATAAATAAATCTTGAATCTTTAATGAAACATCTACGTCATTTGACCAGAAAGCTATATCTATGATTAGAAAATGTGGGGGGAGGGAGGAGATCCTAGTTTGGCAAGTACCTTTGTTTATAAGTATTTTTAGAACTTTTAACACAACTCTCACAGCACACCATTGCCTTTTTTGTCAGTCATTCGATCTGTATTAAGGATTTTTATCTTTTTTGAAATAAAAACTATACTAAACAACTAAAGATAAATAATTTGGACAATAATGGAAAGTAGTATACCTAAGTATAAAGAAATATCCACAGGGAGCCTGGAAAAAAACCCAAAACAAACAAAAAAGAGATCTTATCTTCAACCATGTTTAGGTGTTTATAAAGAAATCTATACCTCATTTCTATATATCTCTAGAAATACCAAATAAAGAGAGGAAGTGGCTCCCTCTGATATTGGTAAATAACTATGAAAAATCGCTGCCACATCACACTCCGACGTAATAGTCTTTGAAAACTACAAGTTCATAAACAAGTTCTTGAACAACAAGGCCTATTTTTAATACCTCGACGAAAGAGATATGTTGGATATTCTGAAAAGATTACCCAACTCCATATACTTCTTTCTATAGCACAGTGCAACATTTTATGGCCATCAGATATAGTCTGCGTCGAATTAGATGTGCCAGAACTGAAAAGAATACCCAACTCCATATACTTCTTTCTACAGCACAGTGCAACATTTTATGGCCATCAGACATAGTCTGCGTTGAAATAGATGTGCCAGAACAAGAATTTCCTCATTACAACCAGAAAAGGCTTTAACAAACTGTTCCAAGGTTTCCAAAAAACTTCTACTGGGTAATATATTTCTAATCTGCAATAGAATTAGGTTCAAAATCGTGATCAATCAGATCAAACTGAAAGTTAAGTTAAATTCATGCCAAAGATGTCCAACCCTAGGGGATACTAGAGGGATGAACTCATATAATTTTAACAAGGCACAGTGGCCACAAACCCAAATTTGTAAATTATATGTTAATAACCTTTCCGATTTTTCCAACACGCAAATACACTGAGGGGAGAGGAGGATAATTTGCTTTATGGAGTTAATCAAGTTGGTAACTGAACTGATGAATTCTTGCATCATTGCTTATCAAACATTACTGATTCGCATCCAACAAAGAAAAAAAACAATTTTCCTTTTTCTGCTGTCATTTCTGATTTCCTTTTTCTGCTGCCATTTCTGTTTTCCTTTTTCTATGTCTAATTGCATTTACTGGGAGTTTTGCTTTTCCAGTAACTACAAAGGTATTATTCTATTACACAGTTAAAGTGACCATACAATAATAAAAAAAATTCCATAAATATATACAATCTCTCTCTCCTAAGGTGGAGGGCTTCCACCCACCTCAGGAAGCCCTCCTTAATCCATCTTTTTATCATTTTCCTAATGGTGACCAACCATGTCTCTTTTGCAAAAAGTAGCAAAAAATATTAATATACAAAATATTTTCTTTTTCGACCGCATATACAGTATATCTGCTCCTTACGATCGCTGTAAATGCGGTAGAAAAATTCAGACTTTTGTATCTGTTTTCACTAAGTAATAAATGGACTTATCCTTATTTGAACATTTATTTGTTCGTCATAGAAAGGCAGTGTGGCCTTGAAAAAAAAATATTAAGGTAATACGTCGAACATTTTATTGCTTTCTTTTACAAAAATATTAATCCACGAAATACCAAAATAGCTTACAATAAAGTTTTGGCACAGAATTTGTCTTAGTAACAAAAATTAAAGTAAATTATAAAGTAAGCTTAAGATATACAACATCTCCAGAGACTTCAATATATAAAGTAAACAATTATGCCAATGATATTCTTAACCAGAATTTTGACATAAAAATATCAACCATCAGTCTAGTTCGAACCCATTCCTTCTAAACGTGAATCAGGTACTCTAAAACGAGAGCTATCAGATATACTCTCAGAAGGACATACTCTTTTTTTGTCCAGCGTGCTGTTAGTCATATCCTCTTTACTATCCCAACATCGCCAAGCTTCAAGTCTTTATAGATTTCAAGTCAAGCTTCATGGACTTTGTATCAAGCCGTATTTTTGAATATAATTCTTTATATACTGACTTCAATATAATAACTTCAATATACTGAACCATAAAAGATATTTTTTTAAATGAAAAACAAAAATCGACACAAAAATATAGTTTACAAACAGAAAAAAGACCCTTAATTAAGGCACATTAATAAGGAGTGGTGAACCTCATCTTACATTTAAGACAAGAGATCAAAGATCGTTTATGGGCTTACTCAATACTTAAGTAAGACATAACCGAAATGGACTAAAGTCTTAAAATGTTAACAAAACCCAGAAGAATCATAATCCAGAGCAATGGTGCGTCGTTTACAAAGCTAAAATTTCCTTGAGGAGTGCCAATCCTCAAGGTTGCCTTGCAAGGTCGTTTGCAGTAGCGGTTTTGTAGGTGAACTCGTGAAAGGTTCACCCCCAAACCATTATGAAGCCCCACAAACAGGGTTTCCTTTCCTCGGATAGGACGAAGAAAAGAGCTTATGACGAAGTTGTGATCACAAACCATCTTTCAATAACAGAACTCCAGCCTTTTACACATATCTTATTCTCGTCAGGGAATTAGCCGGGGGTTTTCATCCAGAATAGGCTGGATAGAAGGCATAAATAAGGACTGAAAGGCAATAATAACTTCGTGGTTGGAAGTAAAGAGTGAAGCTTTAACTAGATTAGGATGGAGGAGTATTTGTATTTGTGTTTGCCTCAGGCGGATTGGTCCTGCAGTGAATCGTTAGTAGTGGTTAACAGGCCCTGTACGAGCACATTTTTGTAGGTATATGTTTATCTATTTTGTAGGTATATATGTTACTTACACACGAAACACTGATTATTTAGATGGCGTTTTCTTTTTAATACATGCCTGCCTGAAATCAAATTCCGAGCACCATCCCTTTATAATACGGGGTTAAATTACCTTTTGACTCCATAGTTTTACAGTCCAATCAAATGAAGAAGTGAGGAATAGGTGAGAGAAGTCAAGAGGCCCTGAGGCGCTATGACTGCTAATCCCTGTAACAGGGCCATAATGTCCATCATATAGCTCCATAACGCCAGATTTGCTACCGTGCCTGCAAGTTTATAAAGTATCACTTGTTAAAGTTCGCTTTAATCCCTATATATCACCATAAATTTTGAAGTTTTATGTATTATAACTGTTGTGAGTTACATTCAAATAACTTTGGCTTGTTTTGACTTTTGTTCTTACTTTGATATTTTGGCACATTCCAGTATGGATTGATCCATAAGTTACTTCCCTTTATAAAAATCAAAATTTTCTAGAAAAAAAGTCTCAATGACTTAAAATTAGGAAATAATTAGGGCATTATTACATTTTCGTCGGTGTTTTCCGCGTGGAATAAGCATAACAGATAAATAGAACCTATTAATTCAATTTGAGAGTGCTTTTCCTTCTAAAAGCAAAAAAATTAACAACAAGTTTATTCCAGAAGCCAAACATCAGAACCAAAATTTTGATAAAAGTTACCTCCTTTCCCAGACAGTTCATGTAGCAACATATAAAGTGCAATTCTCTCACTATTCAACATTTTGATCGACACTGCTAAGCAGAAAAGCCTTTTCTGATTTTTACCACTGGAAAATTTATTTGTCTTCCCCCTGAGAAACGTCTGTAGTGAAGCTTGAGTCATAGAAGGTCATGCTGCCAAGGGACAAAAAACCCCTTGCTACTATTCCTGCAAATTAAAGGATTATCTAGTTGATTTGATTTTGCTTACTTCTGATGCATTTTTTCACAATTTTTCGCAAAATAAACCCAAACATGGGAGAGAGTTAAGCTCTATATTGAGTGGCGGAACAGCAAGTTCGGCAATGAATTTCAGTTGCAGTAGTCTAAAACTAGGGGTTACCAAACTACTATCCGCAGACCATTTGCAAGATCACAGATGCGTGTTTATTCTTTTTTTCAGAGCTGATCGCATCGAGCCGATGGTCCTACAATATCGAGAGAGGACTCATTCGAACTGAAACTCGGTTATAGAGCTCTTCTAAAGTGACCGAAGGGATCAGGCCACGGGAAAACGGTGTTTTCGGCCATTTTGTGGCATATAACTACTATTTTGCCCGCGAGTAATACGCAGTCAACCAAAGTCGATTATTCGGCCCGCAGAAGGGCAGCAAAAAGAGAAGAGATTTAGAAGAGGATAAGGAGAGATTTATGAGAAAACTTTATGGAAGGGATTTAAGCTCTCTATTGAATGAAGGAACAGCCTATGCGGCAATGAATTTCAGTTGCAGTATTCTACATCTAGCGGTTACCACACTACGATCCGCAGGCCATTTGCGGTCAGCTAGAGCATTGTATAAGACCAGCAGACAAATATCTGCCGCATGTTGCGATCTTAAGTCAATCTGATGTTTCTAGTCGGACTATATTTTTTGGCGTGCTTCTGTACTTCCTTCGTAACTAAATTTCCACTCAATCAGAATTACAAAATCTGATCAGTTTGGGTTCAATTTTATACAGAAAAGTTTAGTAACTGTTATAATATAGAATTAAATCAATGTAGACATAGAATTAATAAAGCATTGAATTAATTAAACAATTAACCAAATTAAATCGTAATGAATTAACACTGAAATCTGAAGATGAATTCCAGGTGTTCAATGAAGAATAGACTATTCAAAAATTAATTTACTAACGTTGGAGACAATTTACATTTATTGTAAAGTGTAATTAAAGCAGACTATAGTGAATATATGATGCTACCGTTAGAAATTAAGCCTACAATGTTGCCCTACGAGTAAAAAGTTCACCCACGCCGAATCTAGACTCGTCAAACCTCCCTTGAATAGACTGCTGATGAGAGTATTAGTAACTTGCCTGCAAGCACTATAGACAGAGCCATCTTCAGATCCTACAATGAACGTATTGACATCAACTTGTGGCTGAGGGAACGTCATACAAGTGGCAGCGACAGACTTGCCCTGCCTATGATGCAGCTCTAAGGTTTCTTGTGGAGAAGCTAGCATATCGAGACTCCAGGAACAGAGTTTACCATCTGTTGAGATAGATACTAAACTGTGCGCATTTGAAGTACCAACAACACTCACACAATACACAGGATGCTAAAAAAGTGGAAATTAAATAAAATAATAAAGTAAAGAAATTGCTACAAAAAAGACAATAAAATCCACGTCTGACAATAAAGTTTAAAAATCCATACAGCAATTTAAGAACAGTTCAGTTTTCATGACGGTTATGATAAATTAATATAACTTGTGCTGAAAATTTGAAAAAGTAAGCATGAATGATGTTGTTTATTTTATTTTGCTTGTCCGTTTATCAATAAAAATCGACTTCATAAAAAACATTTAAACTATTTTGGGCTACAAGTATGAATTTGAATTAACCTTTTATTATTATCTTAAATATAAGCGAATATTTTTAGGGGAGATATACACCCCCCCCCCCAGAAAAAGTTACATGAAAGTGCGTACTTTCATATATATTTAGAATATATTAGCCAAAAGTGGTACGAAGGTGTCTCTTGTTTGGGGTCTTTGAAAAAAAATTGCCTTTACTTAATTTTTGTTTTATTTCCCTTGGGGTAGGTAGTCCAAAAAAGGTTGAATATACAAATAACGTGTGCAAGACAGTCATAGATTTCTCTCCATTAGATATAGAATTTCTAGGATAGAAAACAATAGCACGAGATAGTACGAGAATAAAGACTAATAACAAAGAAATAAAAATAGTGAAAAATTAAGAGCTTAATAACAACTAACGAAGGAAATAAATCGAGACGACACAACCAAACTGTTCTGGTTTTTGGCACTGGACAATATCGTGCTGGAAAATCATGTATGGGCACAACATCTTTCAAGTACTTGCATGTTGTAGTATCAATACGGCAAGCACTTTTTTCAGGTTTTGGATTAATTTATTTTTTTTACTATGAATTTCTTCCTCCTCTTTCTTTTTGTCCTCCTTCACTACCATTATTTTGTTTTACGGTTACCTTTACGGTAACCGTAAAGGTACCATTATTACTACCTTTACGGTACGTACAAAAAAGCACGTGCCGTAAAGACAAGGAAAGCGTGTAGTACCAGCCATACTCGTTGCGGTATCAATAAAGCAACCAGTTTTTCTCGTTTCGATTTTTTGTTTTGTTTTACTATTAATGTTTACTACAATCAATGCTTTTTCTTCTAAAATATTCCTGATCTTACAATCAATAAAAATGTTCCGTAGAGAAAGGAAATATATACACTATACATAATAGCTATATCAACTAGTTACAATCTCAAGAAAGCGAGCAATTATTTCCGTTTCGGTTTTTTTCTATTAGTTTTTTCTTTCTTCTCTTTTTTGTATTCTACTATCTATGTTTTTTCAGGGCAAATCTTGACAAGCACTTTTCTATTCTTAAGAATCAAGAAGAAAAAGCCATGGACAAAAAGATCGTAGGCGCATACACATTTTGACTAATAATTTTTATATTGGTCAATATATTTTGACCAATACTTTGACTCAAATACCCGCATTTCCTTATCAGCACATTGCCATTTTAAAATAGTAAATCTGAACACTGTAGTTTTTCCAAGTTCTGGTTAGTTTTTAAGACACCTGGTCATGACACCATGGCACAATGACACCATGACACCTAGTCATGACCAAACAAAGATAATACCCGAGTCAAACAATTGTCACACCAGTTAATGAAAAAACGATATTTTCAGAGCGGTCAGTCCCTTAATATTAACAGCACCTTCCGAGTCTTTACCTCCTCCCCCAAGGTTATGATGAGAGAAGAATGTAAACAAATGCACATGTACATCGGTGCCAACCTAAGGTACATTGGGCAATCGGTGAGGTTACTAATTGCTTTTGATGCAGACTTGACACTGAACACCCGCACCATTTTGCATAAATCGGTGCAAAAATTTTTGATGCAAGAATTTTCACTGTATAAGCTTTGCCAACAGCTCTTGCCATATTCTACACATTCTTTTAGGTAAACTAGGAGCATGTGGAGAATTTAGCACCAAAAAGAATCAAGTGGTGAAAAAAAAGTATAGAGTAAAATATAGGCATTAGGTTTGGATGATAAATTATCAATCAGGGCTAAGTTTTCTTTATTTTTATTAAGAAAAATGGGTTCTATCCCATTATCCGGGCCTCCTGGCTTAATCACTATATAGACTGGCAATGACAAAACCCGTTTTGTGACGTCTTAACTGTTGTAGAGCAGGCAATGATAGCAAGGTTTTCATTGCGTATACTATATTAAACTGTGTTTTTTTAGATTTTAGGGGGGGGGAGGTACCTAGGTTAAGTTAGGTTACGTATTTAATATGTGCAATGCTTTATCCCCCCCCCCCCCCCCTAATGTGCAAATACACAGCTCAAATTTGTTTCTAAACTATTATATATTCATCCTATTTTATTTTATTTCATTAGCATTAACCAAACTTGACTTTTTAGAGAGGCCCGGATAATGGGATAGTACTGAAAAATGTAATAAATTTTAATTTTTTTATTGAAACAAAGGCAAAAGAGAAGAAAAACTTACAGTATGCGTCAAGGCCGTTAGAGGGCTACGTTGAACCGGCGTTTTCTTTTGTGATCTGTTATCCCAGAGAACTAGCTGACCTGAATAAGTACCACCAAGCACCAAGTTAGGGTGAAATTTCGCAAAAGTGGCAGCGGTGACAGGCGACTGGCAGTGAAAAGTGTATTCGGGTGAAGTTTTCTTGAAACGAGTGTTCCAAATGAGACAAGCACCGTCGGGATCATGAGGAGCATCCTCACGACTGTGGTAGGCAGCCAAAAGTAGTTCAGGATGTTGCGGTGACCAGTCTAAGAATGAAAAGATGAAAAGATAAATAGGCATAGTTATCTCAAGTTTATATTTATGTTTTAGATGTTCAGGACAACCTCCTAAAACAGCAAGAAAACCAAACATCAACGACAAAGCCACATAAAACAATTTTACATCACGCAGATATCCAATAGATTTTGAAATCGTCATCGAAGATTGAACTTATTAGAGAGACAATCATCAAAGAATTATCATGGATAGAAATAGGAGCAACAGTGAAATTTGTTCTGAAAACACTTTTCGGCTCTATACCCAAGAGTCGTCCGCAGAAAACTAGGTATATAAATTAGATAAACTTTTATCAACAATATTTATATGGTTTAATATAAATTAAACAATAAAATGACATCTTTAAAACTGAAATTGGAGAATTTAAAGAGAATTTTATTTAAAGAACATGGACGTGCCTTTTTCACCCAGGGATGATCGTATCAAACCAAGGGACCTAGAAGACCGGGAGAGGGCTCATTCGAAGTAACATTAAAAGTTTAAGAGCCCTTTTAAGTGAACAAAGAGTGTGGAGGGTAACTAGCCCCCTTCTCCTGCCGTTGTTTTCCCCAAAGACATCCAAATCAAATTCTGACATGGTCATTTGGATGATCATAACTGAGAGGTACTGTAAATATGCCTCTTGGGGTAACAAGATCGACCCAAGTCCTTAGGGAAAGAGCTGTAAGTTTTGCAATTTGTCCATTGTTTATAGATAGTATTTGTTATTAGAAAATATACATTTTTCCCGAGGGTGTGTTTTTTTTTGGGGGGGGTGGGGGGATTTCCTGGGGGAGAATTTTCAGAGGGCAATAGTTTTTTTGGGAAGAATTTCTGTAAATTCATCTACATAATTATTTTATTTGTCTTTCTTCCTTTTTGGATGCACAATTTTACATATGAAGAGAAAGTTCCGATATAATTGTCCGGGGGTTTCTAATGTTTATTCTAATGCTTTATTTAACTGAAGTGATTTGCGTCATAATACAGTGATATATTATTAAGGAGGGGTGTTATGTCTTTTTGTAAGGGGGGGGATGATGTGAAAAGGAGTACGTTTCAATTGCCTAATTTTCTAAGACTCATTGAGCCTTCAAATGAAAATTAAATAAGTTTTTAGGACTTGTTGTCTAATCCTTCTTGGTTCCAAGATACGATTTTGGTCAACGCCTTTATAATAGGTGCTGAGGCAAGGGGAGAAGGGGAAGTAGTCTCCTAGTGTCCTAGTAGTGACACAAGTTAATTCAGGTTATTTTTGATGAAATTGTGCGCATTGAGGTATAATTTCGCATTGGCTATTACAAAAGTGTCAGTGGGCCGTTGCAATGGGGGTGGGGGGTGGGGGAGGGGTGCCAGAAATAACACTGGGGGAGGTGGATTTCCCGGCATTATCAGAAATTAAAATGTAAAAAATAAGTTTTTTCAACTGAAAGTAGAGAACATTTAAAATATTATTCCATATATAAAGAGAGCTACCACTTCCTCAATCCTTTGATCACTACACTTAAGTACCTATTGTTTTAAAAAAGCTTTTTATTCCAATCAAAATTTCAGATCTAAACTCTGTGTAGCAGCTTGTTAATTTTGGGTTTAATTAAGCTAAAATTACTTACCAAGACAAGTAACACATCGATTCTTCGACCATTTTTCGTCACAAAAATATCTATTCAGGGATAGCTTATAGCCAGATTTGTCGTCTCTGAAAAGAAAAGAGTTTAAAAAGAAAAGATTTTCAAATCCTTTCCAACTCTGAAGTCTGGTTAGAAACATATGTGAGCACACATTAAATCTGTCTATTTAGTTGGGCAGTTTAAACATGTATATCTAATTGGACCTAGAAATACAATCCAGGATTGTAAATCCCCGACATCTATGTTAAGGTGCAACAAATAATACCCTTAGAAAAGTTATGTTCCCAACGGTTTTCCCATTTTGTTTGGTCCAAAACTATGGCAGACAGTTTGAAGGCGCCAAGTCTACATGGTTCACACTTAAAGTTAAGGAGTTAAACTCCTTTGCATATATTCTTAACAATGGCATTCCTTCTTCTTTTAATGATGATTCAACACAAGCGATGTCTTGTTAAGTGCTTAGAATGACTTGTCCCAAAACCAATTTCCGTAGAAGTTCTCACACACAGAGTCTTTCTAAACAACAAAACTGTAATTCTCAGTTAACAGAAATGGCCCATTTTCGAAATTGAAGGGTAGATGTCTTTACCTTCACCGCAATTCACAAAACTTAGCCTTATATTTCTATTAAATTTAAGCAATAGAACATATAAGACACTATTAGAAAAAAGTTCTTTAAAACTATAAAACTTTCTAACTTTTCTAAAACTGTTCTAACTTGAAAAACTATTCCTCTTGTTGCTTAACACGCTTGTTATGGCTCTATGATAATTGACTATAAATTATTAAGTCAATATTATTATATATATAATTTTGCTATATATTATTATATATAAGTTTTTACAAGTAAATATATTCCATAAAAGTAACAATTCTGGAAATACTCATTTCAACCTAAAATTGAAGAGAAGACCCCCTTCCCCTTATTTTGGTTTTTATACAGCTTCAAATCTAATTTCTGCAGAAAAGAAAAGAAAACCAGTTTTCAGTCACTGGAGCATGTGACCAAAACAGGGCTACCACTCCAGGGGACTCTCTTCAAGATATTGTGGCTTCAGCCCTAAGCTAAGAAGCCAGGGCACAGAAAATCATTTAATATAACATTTATATAATATAACTGTTTAGTATAATGTTTAAATTAGGTGAGGTGAAAGATTTAAATACCTGTAAGTCATTACTGAAATTAAAAACCTACTATTTTCCAAATAAATATTAAAAAATTAATTTAAACAATTCAAAGAGTTCTTGGCAAAAATAATACAGGGGTTTGACACAAGAGGAAAACTAAGACTAACTAGAACTGTGACCTTATTCGTACAAATAAGTAGCAAGAATACTTTCCAGCTCCTTGGTTGGAGCTGGAAACCATACAGTGCAATTTGAGAACAAAAAGTCTAAAAAAGACGATAAATTATTATACTTAAAGATTCGCTTTTTTTACTTTTTTATTGCTCAATTTTTTTTTTCTTCAGAATTGAAATTTTTTCTGGGGTGTAAAATATTCTCCATAGCCCAGATGTGTTGAGATATTTCGTAAGGGGAAGTTCGACAAACAATTATTGGTCGAACTATTATACGTAACTGCATATTATGTAGTCAGTCCTACATTAAAGATTTCCCTAAAAAATTAGATTTAGCATTTTTATTTGTATTACATACTTATATTATTAAAAATTTATATTCTTTATATTATTATTGTTATACATCTGAAATTTTTTTATTCGCGAAATTCTTCGCAAGTGCAATTCGACCCATTGTTACATCCAATTTGGCAACCTTGGACTGCAATTCTTGTTTCTTCGTTTTTCCTCTTGTTCCTTCTTAATCCTTCCTGTTTACACCAATTATTTTTACCTTTTTGTTCTTTTTTTTACTGTCAATCTACAAAAAACGATAATTTTGATACAGAAATAGGATTTTCTAGACAGTAAAACATGAAAAAAAACCCGGGAATTTAGCGACCTCCTCCGGGACCCTTTTCCAATATTGGGAAAAAATAACACCATAAGGGAATAACGAAAAAAATAAACGAAAAAAAACAAACAACTAAGGCTTACATTCAAAATAATTCTTTACATACGCTTTACACCTCCAAGAGATTGACACAGTTCATCACACCTGAAAAGTGCCAAAACATATGCATCACAGCATAACAGTGCAGATTACTCGCAGAAGAATATTAAAATACTCGCGGACGAAAGATCTGAATATTATATGCAATATCAAACCTATGTTACATCTTTAAAACCGAGAACTGTCCATTTCGTCTGCGAGTACAAACTTTAAGGCTGAAGATAAGCAATATTGACACTTACAGTCCATCTTCAGATTCAGATCCACCAGCATAGTCGGTAAATATATCAACATTCTCTGATAAAGCCCGCTCAACCACACGAGTGCTATTGTCAAAGAACCTCTGAAATTCCTCAGATAAAACCAGCATTTGTTTCTCTTCTTCGCTCAATTCTTTAACTGAAAACCAAACATCCATGTAATTTAAAATATAAACGTAAACGTAAACACATAATCAAAACCTTTCATTTAGTTACCCGACAGAACTTGTGTGACAGAACTGCTATTAATACTGTTGCTACTACTGTTACTGCTACTACCAACTCCTATAACTACTCCTATAGAGCGTATCTCAAAACTGACTTGGGTATTGAGTTGAAACTTTCATAGAGTGTTTAAAGGGGAAGATCAACTGACCAAAAGGCAATATGTGCACGCTACTACTAATACTACAATCACTGTTACTTTTACTACTACAAATACTACTTCTGTTGCAACTAGTTGTAAGGCTAAAACTATTAAGATGAAAATTTTCAGGGTGTGTCGAGGGGAAAGTTGAACTAAATTATACCTACGAATAAACAGGTTATCAAAAGGACCTATTGACAATGTCATAGCACTGGCTATAAGTACTAAGTTGAAACTTCCGGGGCTTCATGAGGGGGATGTTCAACTGACCAAAAGACAGTACGATGGAACCGCTGCTACTAGTACTAGTGCTACAAGCTACTATTAACCCTGCAACTGATACTATTATTTCAATTACTACTAAATTACTATTACAGCTATGCCCAAGATATAAAGGTAAAAATTTTGAGGAATATTGAGAGGGGGAGTTGAACTGAATCACAACACGCCACCTTTATGCAGATTATCAAAAGGGAGTATCGGCAATATCTTAGGGACGGTTCTGCGGATGAAGTTAAAACTTAACGGGCTTGTAGTAAGGGAGGTTGAAGTAACAATATTTGTATGCTACTACCATATACAAATTATATGTTGAGTAAAACTAAGGTACCATATCACCTTCTATGTTCTTCACGTCGCAACCACCAATTATATGTTGAGTAAAACTAAGGTACCATATCACCTTCTATGTCCTTCACGTCGCAGCAACCATTCTTTTAAGATTGCTGCAAATATTACGGTCCCAAAAGTGCCCGTAAAGACTAAATGGGGATGGTCTGATTTCCCTGAGCTACAAGAAGCTGAACTCCGTCATCGTTTTTGGTATAAAATATGGAAAGATTGCGATAGACCCCGTTCTTGAATAGTTCTTGGTTTGGTTAGCCTAAATGAACAAAGCATAATTTTCAGAAAGTTGTGAAAAATTTTTAAAACGCCGATTTGGAAATCTATCATAATCAATACAGAACAATCGGCAGCTTTTGTGGGAAGATGTTAATAAACTTACATGTTCTACTTCAACTCTGACAAATAGTATTACCACCACTGAATAGAATACTCACTTTTCACCAATATTTGCTTGTAACCCACTCACAATTGACACAGATTTTCGTGCAATACTCCAAAACAATTATCAAACCTGAATCCCCACAAAAATTACATTACTATTACATCTTCTGTGTTATCTACTCATATTCGTGTTCTGTAAATAAGAAAAGCACCAGTACTCAAAGCACGGTAAACATGTGCTGTTCGAACACCTAGTTTTGTCCCAATAGTATGTCCATAAGTCACTATGAGAGAGAGATAGATTTATTCACACGAAAGAGCTATTGGGGCATGGTGATATACAAAAAAAAAGCAAAAAAATAAATAAAAATATACAACAACAAAATGTAAACTGACAAAACACTAAAACTGATTATTCAAGAAAATCATCACGATGCCCCATACCTGCCCAGACGAACGTTCCAATATTATTTATATCTAAATAACACCTACTT